>OX637866.1:7132947-7142947 GCA_951802705.1 Netelia virgata | reverse complement strand
AAAGATGAGAAAGATAGAGGGCAAACGAGAGCGAGAGAATCAAGGGAGGTGCGCGAGAGCGAGAGAAAGAGAGAGAAACCGGTGAGAAGGAGAGCGAAGAGGTGGGGGGGAGGGGGGTGAAAACGATGCCTCCAGTCTTTCGGGACACAACAAACAGACGCCGCCTCGTAATTTGTTTTCATACGTTCGCCAGTCTTCGCCTTCTCTCGATCCTCTTCTCCTTCTTCTTCTTGTTCTTCTTCTTCTTCTTCTTCTTCTTCTTCTTCGTCTTCTTCTTCTTGTCCTCCTTCATTTTTATTTTTTGTTATTCGAAATTTCTTTTTTTTTCCGTTATTTTTTTACTTTATTATTCCTCGTATTGCCTCTAACCCCGTTGGTCCTCTCAATTCCATGGCAATAATTCGCGAAATACTGTCGACGAGTCGTTGAAAACGCGCGATCTTGCTTTTCGAATAATAATTTCGTTTCAATTTTCACGAGGAAATGGAGCTAACATCCCCCTCCAGGCCCTAGCCCTATGCTGAAATTCGCAAAATTTGACGTCGAACGAGCGTGAAATTTTTTCTTGAAAGATCGATCGAAGCCGAGATGCTTCGGGGGATGATTTTTGCGCGGACGTTCGGATAAAGAATCGCGATTGCGACGATAAATTGGCGAAGTAGAAACGCGACGATGGGGACTGTCTCTCTCTTACTCTCTGTCTGACGATGTATGTGGAATGTTGCGAATTTTCGAGGGATGAGAAATTGGTATGATGGAGGGGGGTGGTTTGCGAGTGCATATATAGCGCGCGACGAAAGGGGCGAATATGGACGACGGGTTCTCTCTTCGGTTATTCGAAGGATTGCGCGGCGGCGTCGGCGGCGCCCTCGGGCCATTAATCATCCCAATAATTGCTTCCCCCCCACCCCTCGACATCATATAATTCCTATAGAAGAGCCCTTCTATCTTTCACCGTCTCTCTCTCTCTCTCTCTTTCGTCTCTTTCGTCTCTTTTCTCTCGCTCGTATATACGTATGTTTTCCGTCTTGCTTAAAAGTCTACGTTCGCCGCTGCAACGCCGACGAGAAGAGGTGGTCCTCCTCACTCGTTTCACCACCCTTCCTACCGCACGATATCACTCTCGATCTATATAACACCCGCCAGTCTCGTTCTTCGGACTAACTCGCTCACTCTCGCTCACGCGTCGTCTATCTAGAGCGTCGAGGCACGCGCGCGAGAGAGACCTCGCGAATCGAGAAATTACTCGAAAGGATCAAAAGGATCTCTTCGACGGTGGGTGAAAAAAAAAATGAAAAAAAATGGAGGATAACGAGACGCGTCGAAAGAAAAATATTAGGGCGACGCAAATTTCGAGAGAACGAAAAACGAAGGAAACGTAGTGATGGAAAATTGAATTAAATAAATAAAACGTTAAGAACGCTTCGAGAAAAAAAAAACAAAAATAAGAAATAAAAAGAAAAGAGAGAGAGAGAGAAATAAAACTGGTTTTTATCATTTCTATAAAGCGCGCAATAGATGGAAATTCCACGAGTTCTTCTAATGCACGTATTTATTGCTCGACGAGTCACGGGGATTGCCGGTTTCCATCACGCACTCGTTCTTATGTCCGGTTACGGTACAATCGCGAGTTATTACGTACCGGCTAATTGAGCGTACCGGAAGTGGTCCGTAGAGCGATAGAGAATCAGCGAGATGTGTAGCCCGAGTAAGTTTGTAATTCCCGCGAACTATTTTAATTTTTTTTTTTTTTCGTACGTTTAACTCAAACAATATTCTACACAATTATTCCCCCATCCCTCACCCCTCTCGAATTATCCTTCGAAATTTTTTATTATACTTCGCGATTAATAATCCACAATTCTTTAACCTCCATTGTCAACATTAAACATAAAGATAAAGAGAGAAAAAAGAAGATCGTATTACTCGTTAAAAAAAACGCCTCAATTTTGGGAAACGAAAATAAAAATAATCCAATGGAATAAATGAAACTTATCGAATTTCGATGAAAACGATTTTTTCTCGTCACTCTCCTCGACCCGCGCTGAAATTAATTGATCCTCGACCCTCCTCGATTGCCTCGATATAATCGAGGAAATATATATATATATATATACACGTGGGTACGAGAATAACGGGAGAAAATATAAACGATTCGTTCGAAAATTTGTGAATTCGTTTCTCGACTGTCGCACGCTACCTCGTACGTAGGCTACACTTCGATATATATGTATATATATATGTGTGTATGCGTGTGTATGTAAGCGAGAGTATACAGTCTCGAGTTTCGTGGGATCCGAAGCCTCGCCTCGGATTAGCTTGGAATGCGTGAAGGTGCTTGTGTAGGAAGAGACGACCGGGGCCATCATCAAGCAGGCACATAACCAACGACGACATACATAAAACATACGTGTATACATATATTCATCCACGAAATACAGAGGAGGATTGTCGGCGTCGGTGTGTCGCGTCCACGTAGCTAGTATTATCTTTCTTCAGTATGCGGTGTCGCGCGATGTGTCGGGACGCCGCGCGACCGCCACGACCGCCGCCGCCGCGTGTGCTTTCGTGAACGCGGATCGAAAGAATCCCATTCATAGATGTTGGTACACATCGCTCGAGTGTAGATAGATTGGTCGGGTGAAAGGTGGTGGGAGCCGAGCGGGGTGAAAGCGTCACGGAGAGATGGAGATAGCGTTGTGAGAGAATGAAGATGAGAAGAGAAAGAGAGAGAGAGAGAGAGAGAAAGAGAGAGAGAGAAAGAGAGAAGAGGTGGAGAGAGTTCTTGTGGTGTGTTTGAATTAGACGGCGCCAGGTAAAGAACGTGGAAAGAAGTTTCTCTCCCACTCGAATGAAAAAAAAAAAAAAAATAAAGAAATAAGAAAAAGAACTTCATCATACACACCACGAATCAGCGATAAATACGAGAGAGAGAGAGAGAGAAGGAGAAAGAGTGAGAGCGTATAAACACGTGGGAGGAAGGGAATGAAAGAGAAAAAAAAATGGGAACCCCCCACCATCGAGACAGCGCTGCACCTAATACGCATTTACGAAAATCCATTCATCCAATAGATTACTGTGTATGTGTGTGGGTGTGTGTCTGTGTGTGTGTGTGCGTGTTCGTGTATTCGGAGCGTAACCCAATTTCCATAGTCCGATCGACCCGCCGCGCCGCACTCTTCGTCGCGTAGATACAGCGCATTCCGTAGACGCATCAATAAGATACGAAAATAAAAAAAAAATAAAAAAAAAACATAAAGAAAGAAAAAGAAGAAAAAAAAAAAAGAAACGGTATTGGCCTCTTTTCCACCGCCCCCACCGCGTTTACAACAGCGCTCGACCCGAAATTATTCCATTCTACCGAAATTCCAAGCCACCACACACACACAGACACACACAGCGGGCGGATAGGAATTTGTCTTCGTCGAATCGAACGACGGAAATAAAGAAATTTTGTTTATAATCAAATACAATATTATTAAAATATCGATATTTTGTTATTGCCATTTCAATTTGGATTTCGTCCTTAAATTTGTTTCGTCGGTTACCTCGTGTAGGAAAGAAAAAAATCCCATATAGAAATGGACGAAAAGTATTACGGGCGTGTATAGTTTAATATGTAATCGTCGATACTGGTGCGCTCGTGCTTGGATCGCGGAGGCGGAGTTTGTTGGCGCGCGCGGTTTCCGGCCCGCGGGGACTTTCATGAATGAAAAGCGTGTCGACGAAGCGATCGCCAAGAGAGAAAGAGAGAAAGAGATACGAGTGATCGAGGGAACGAGCCTTTGCCCCGTTCACAGTTCACATACTTGCATATATATAGTCTATACATTAGTTTCACTTACACACACACACATGTATATATATATATATATATATATATATATATATATATATGCATATAGCCAACATCCTCGATTCTCTCGTCGTTGTTATACGGCGTGGTCGATGATAAAGAACGGAAGCGTTTGTGTACAGTAGATTCATCGGTTATCGTCGAGGTTTCGTCTACAAGCTGCAATATAGGAGAACGATAGAGAGAGAGAGAGAGAGAGAGAGAGAGAGAGAGAGAGAGAGAGAGAGAGAGAGAGAAGAGCGGGTGCGGTCTTCCGAGAGAACGCGAACAGTACGGACGAGAAAGACGGACGGACAAGCGGACGGGATATCAGTCGGTGACCCAGTCATGCGCCTCGATGTGCCTTCGTACATGCTCGGGGCCTTCACTTGGCAGAGCGATAGCTCCCTCGCCCATTCAACATATCTGCGCGAAGTTGCTGATATTACAACGATTTTATATATATATATATATATATATACATATAAATATGCATAACCGCGGCCTTTACCCGAGCGAGGCCAGCGAGAATTTTTCTCACCGCTTTTCTACGATAATTGTTGAGAAATAATCGCCCCGGTCGCGTCGACGCTTACGAGAAAATTACATGGAAAATTAACGATCGAACGATGAACTAGTTTCAATGAAAAACAAAACAAAAATTCAATTACAAGCTTGAAGAGTAAAGAGACGATAAAATATTAATTTTTATAATTTCATTAAAAGTCTGTGTTATATAGAACAAAAAAATGGAGGAGGAAAACGCAAAATTTAGTTTTGCGACAGAAACGAAGAGTTTTTGAAACTAGCGCGAATGCAGCAAAGGATAATCGTCCGAGCAAAGTGGAATGCACCTTGCTCGGCAGGTTGAGCGTTGCTTGCTGCAACACACACACTTACACACACACACTCGTACTGCAATAACGTTCCTCTCTCTCTCTCCATCTTCCTCCTTACCCTCGGAGCGTCTCTCTTTCTTTCCTTCGCTCGTTTGTACTTTCTCTCTTTCTCGCGTGCGAGTGCGAGAGAACTAAAGATACAATATACATATATATATATAGCTTTACAGCGAGCTGGCGAGCGAGAGAAAAAGAAGCACATATACACGTACTATATATATATATATATATATATATAATATATATATATATATATATATATATATAATATATAAGTATAGGAATCAGAGGGAAAGGGAGCGAGGTTTCACTCCTCCGCGTTCATCGACAGTGGCGCAGACCACCTCATTCATCCCATCTGCATTCCTACGGTGCTACCTGGGGTCCGGTGGAATGTCCGCGGCGCTGCGGGTACACAGAGCGAGCAGCTCATCGGATCACCGCCGTTCTCACCGTACCCGCGGACCCACGGAGTTCGAAACTCGCCGAGGATGTTCCACCGATTTTACGGGATATCGGGCAATGCGGATCGCTCGACAAAACAAATATGACACACACACACGCATTATTCTCTCTATTATAAAACATTAATTTACAATATTTGCAATTATTATTTTCCTAAATTCGTTAGAAAATTTGCAACGATAAAGTTTTTTTCCTCTGACGAGATACGAGATTTTTCGAAATGAAAAAAAAAAAAAAAACAAAATATGATTAAATATAATTAAACGAATGAAAATTAATCGAAGTAGGTTTCGTGTATTTCCCGAATCCGAACGAGAATCGAGCCGCGCGCCACCTTCGATCGTCGATACGAAAAGATTGGCTTCCGCCATACCGCGAAAGTTCGACGATTCGTCCCGATCGAAGAACCGAAAAATTCGCGTATAATTCGGTATATTCGTAACAGAACTTTGGAATACCGCGAAGATTTTTTTTTTTTCGTTTTCTTTATTCCCACGTAACATATATATACACATATACATATATAAATATTTCGCATGACATATATACAAGAGGGTATCATCAATAAAGTCTTAAATATAGCAATGTATAATCGTGCGCGCGGCGAGGTTTTTACCCGATGGGACTAATGACCGTCAAGAAATCGAAAATCGTAAATAAATTAAGAAACTCGTCGTCGGCATCGACTATGATCGGCGTTTTGTATATTCTTTATAAAACTTCACACACACATACATTAACCAACGAATACGTTAGTGCTCTACTACCTATAACTATATATATATATATATAGTATTAATAATATTCGTATGTCATTACGACGTTCTCGCGACACGCGGAGGAAGGGGTTGAGAGAGAAAGAGAGAGAGAGAGATGGCTCGTGAGGTGGAGGAGGAGGAGGAAGAGAGGGGGTTGAAGCGGAGGGATTCGTCGTGCGTTCGTCGATTTAATATGCGCGAGGAGCTGCGAGGTCATCGCCGGTTGGTGTAGACCGGACGTCGCCGTTCAAGCCCGCGAGGTGTTGTACAGCTATACAGCCATCTCGCTTCTGTCGTTCTCCATCTTGGTTTAAACGCACACACTCTCAAATAAGATTTATATATACAAGTTTCTCTCATGATTTTACAGAGCCGTCCGAGTGTCTGGCGAAATCCCAGCGATCGTCTTACCCGCAACAGCAACAGCAACAGCAGCATCAAGTCTCGTCCCCGTACGGACGAACAAAGGGGGCAATACACACACACACACGTGAGCTCGCGCATACCGGCGTACAGGAGTCACAGGAGGAGAGGCAAGACCGATGAGACAACTTTTCTCGGTGCGGGGCAACGCTGAGAAACTTGACTGCCTTGCCTGCAGGGCCATCGACATCTCGCTCTATCTCTATCCTCGATAGGCATCGCGTTCTTTAATAAATATATATATATATATATATATATGTCTGTGTCTATAGCTGTATGTGTGTATAATTCTTCGAGAATACCTTTAAATTGATATACGTATATACCTATATAAGCTAGAAGGTATGCCGAAAGGAATTTCTCGACTCGTATCTCGACGACGATTTTAATTAAGCGAATATAACATTTATTAATTACAAATTTCTTTGTCAATCTCGTATACGAGCTCGATATATACGAATGTGTAAATACCGAAATACGTACGAGTAGTAGCGAGGTTTCGATTATGGAGAGAGGGCGAAGGGTCATGAAGGAGGGGTGGTAAGTGTGCAATATCGAAGCGTACCTGTAATAAAGGAGATATCCGTCGTATTTCGAGACGAAGATATATATATATATATATACATGGGATAGAACGTAAATGGTAGGGGGAAACACGGGTGAATGTTTCCGTGGTTCGAGGTATGTGACGTATGTGTGGGGTGCTGTTGCTCGCTCGATCGCTCGCTGGTTTACCTATGAGCGTGTGTGACTATAGAACGGTCACGTCGAGTGGGTCGTAGCCACCTGTGCGTCTGTCGCAAGGCCTAATTAATAAACGACGAGCTGCTCTGAGCCCGGCTGTGCCATAGTATGTGTAGGTGTGTATATATGGGTCTGTCTGTGTCTGTGTGTCTCTCTGTGTGTGTACGTGTGTTCGTCAAGATATATAGAAGAGTTAACACAGGTAGAGCACGAGCTAATATCCTTCTAGTGTATTTTGTTGCGCGCTTGTGTCGGAGTTGTAGCGCATGCGCGCACATACTACATATTCGTACGTGAAGAATGCGTGCGCTGTTAAACGATCATCGATAGCTAGTTAATGCGGTTGATGATGCGGTTATAGCGATAGGGCTACGAACGATTTCACAATTCTCGGATAAACGGTCGAGATACGAGACGAGGATGAATAACTCAATAACTCGAGAGAGGGATATTATGTGTGTATTGATTGTGCAAGAGTCGATCGCGCGCGCGCACAGACAAAGGTCGTTATTTATCCGCGGGAGATTTTCTTCGGAGGTGGAGGGATAGACGTCGTTCTTGCGAATCGACGATGATCGATTTAATGAAACGTCGATCAATTATTTGTAATCTTCTCGGTCGAATAATTACGTCATTTTGTGAAATTAATTTCATTGTTTTTTTCTTTTTGTTTTTTATATTTTATTCGTGGAGTTACTCGAGAACGAACGATCGAGGTTTGAATTAACTTTGAAAAGACAAATTGCGTCGAGAGACAAGTCGTAAATTGTTCGATTACGATCGAAGTTGTATCGGGTTCGTTCGATTTTGACGAAGTTTGCTTAATTTGAATTTGTCGGAATAAAATTTATTTAACTCTCGTCTATTTTTCTTCCAGCTGTTGTATATCCATAATATATATATATATATATATATATATATATATATATATATATATATATATATATATATATATATATATATATGCTTGATGGTTGGGTATCGGAAAAAGGGTTACGGTTACACCCCCGCGGCAAGGATCAACCTCGACGTACGCGTCGGCGAGAAAGCGTGAAGCGTGAAGCCTCGGCATCGTTCCATCCCTCTCTCTCTCTCTCTCTCTCTCTCTCTCTCTCTCTCTCTCTCTCTCTCGCACGCTCGTTAGAAGCGTATCATAACAGGAGGTATAAGTCGGGGAAGGTTAGGAACGAAGGAGAAAGGATTCCCGTTGTTTATTTTTCATCGTCCTTCTCAGTCGGCCGAAAAAAGTGCGAGAGGAAAAAAAAATAATGCCGAACCGATCAGTGAGAGGAAAGGTGGAGAGAGGGTAACAAAAAAAAACAAACAAAAAATGGTGGGTAATACAAGACAATAAGGCCCTTCGATCCTCCCGAAGATATCGCGTATTTCTCTCTCTCTCTCTCTCTCTCTCTCTCTCTCTCTCTCTCTCACTTTTTCGCTCCTAGTTGTTTCATCCACGATTCTTACTTTCTCTCTTTTCTTTCGCGTCGAGCAACACACTTCTCCCACTCCTCGATAACACATATCCTTTCGTCCTATTTATTCCATTTCATTTTTTTTTCTTCCACTTCCTCCTCCTTCGTCTCCTCGTCTTCTTCTTTCTCGCTCGTTTCTCTTTTCGCTGGACCAAAGCAGAGGGTACCTCGTTCACCCTAGGTATAAGCTCCTGCCTCTTTGGTCCATGCCGACAGAATTCTCTCTCTCTCTTTCTCTCGCACACACTCGCGTCCCTCTCACGTCCCGAAGCCCTCTTTTATCTGCACCTCCCAATCGCTACCTTCTCTTATATTTTTCATTCTCATTATTTCGTCCGACTCTTCTCGTCTCCTTCTCGTCCGCTATTTCGCATACTCGTCCCGAGATAGCCTCTGCGGTAAAACCGACGCGGGGTTAACACTCGGGAGGAAAACAATGCTGACCAAGGCACGTCTTGTCTAAAAAAAAACCTCACAAAAAAAAAAAGGAAAACAAAAAAAACAACATATTCTATTTTTTCTATCTCTATGGCCTTCGTTCCCACAAAAAGCGACTCGTTATCTACGAATTTAATTCGATTTTACCGCAGGACACACTTCGATCGAATTAATTACGAGAATTTCTCCCGATCTTCTTTCGCGCATACATTTCCGGGAAGGACCTCGATTTGACGGAAGGTACAAGTCCGTTCTCGCCAACTCCTCCCCGTGACGAAGGTGGCATAGCCGCGCGCGGTTTTTCAAGACGCGAGTTTCGTCCCATATATTCACAAAAATCTATATATAAATATATATATACATAAAAGTGTTGAAAAAAAAAAAAAATTCGAAACGAACGAGAGAGCCGAATAGAAATAGAAAGCTAGAGAACCAGACGTAGAGAGAGAGAGAGAGAGAGAGAGAGAGAGAGAGAGAGAGAGAGAGAGAGAGAGAGAGAGAGAGAGAGAGAGAGAGAGAGAGAGAGAGAGAGAGAGAGAGAGAGAGAGAGAGAGAGAGAGAGAGAGAGAGAGAGAGAGAGAGAGAGAGAGAGAGAGAGAGAGAGAGAGAGAGAGAGAGAGAGAGAGAGAGAGAGAGAGAGAGAGAGAGAGAGAGAGAGAGAGAGTCCTTCCAGGAAGCGCGATGCTCTCGCGCTCACGGTGAGAAAAGGATGGAAATTCTTGCATATATACATACATATAAAGCTAGGCAAAAGTGTGTTCGAACGATACATAGATATATATAACCATACACACACACACATACACAAGTACATTTATACCTATATATACTTGCAACTCGGCCTTCAATTTTCGTCTTTCTCACGCTTTTATCGCACATCCGCGCCTTGTTCTCTCACAAGTCTACCTGTTTCACTATACATCTGCATATGTAAACGTAAAGACACACACACACACACACACA
>OX637866.1:7071425-7132747 GCA_951802705.1 Netelia virgata | reverse complement strand
GTCTCCTGTACCGATGTGGACGCATATATATCTATATATAGAAAAAATTTATGCGCGCTCGTGTGTGTGTGTGTGTGTGTGCGTCTTTCTATATCCTCGCGTCTTTTTTTTCTCTTTTTTCTTTTTATTTCTTTACGTTTCTTTCCTTTTTCTCTTCTCTCTCTGTCGCGCTCCCTCGCTCCCGAGTCCGAGCGGACGCTCGCTTTATGGGCATATTTTTTTTCCTCAAAGGACCTACCCAAGGTTCCTGGAATCGACGAGCCCCCCAACCCCCTCTTTTTCCCCCTGACACGACCTTTCGCTCTCTCTCTCTCTCTCTCTCTCTCTCTCTCTTTCTCTCTCTCTCTCTCTCTCGTACTAGCTCACCGTCCTTTTTGTCGTTCATCTCCTTTTCTTTCTTACCATCCTGCTCTTTCCTGCTCGCTCTTTCCCTTACCTATACGCGACAGCCTTGCACTAAAAAATCTATAACCGCGAGGGAGACGAACTTTTTTACTTTTTACTTTTTACTTTTTGTTTTTTGTTTTGTTTTTTTCGACACAGGGAATTTCGTGAGTTTCGATCAGGTGCCTTGCACAACATTTCTTTTCTTTTCCACTATTCGCACGATTATTGAAATAATGACGAATAAATGAACGACAATAAAAAGTAAAAAACAAAAGACAAAACAAAAAAACCATTGTCGAGAAATTTAGATCGTGTGTGCTACGCGAGAAAGGACGAAAATAAAAGGCGACGAGTAAGTTCCAAGGATTATCCTGGAATAACCCTGGGAAAATTGTGCGGGGGTGGAAAGTTGACGGAAACGGGACGTATCTTAGCCCGAAAATTCCCACGCAGAGAGCCGGCGACGTTTATGAGAAAAGTGATGTTACGAGGGAGGGGGAAGAGGCGAAGGAGGGAGGGAGGGGAGGGTCACGTTCGAGAGGGGGTTAGTCATAATATTTAAGATAATCCTCTCCCTATCTTTCTCTCTTTCTCGCTCACCGAAACTTCAACTCGGGGAACGATATATAGCTTTGTGTATACGTAGGTCCGAGATAGAATTCCCATCGACGTTCGCACGGTATTTCCATTCTTCTTGTATGGCGAGATGGAGAGGAAACGAGAAAAAAAAAAAGAAAAAACGAAGAAAAATTTATAGAAAAAGAAAAAAAATATCTGTAGAAAAAAAAATAAAAAATAAAGAACGAGAACGTAAATTGAAACTATTTACGACTGCCGTATCCTTGACTCTACCCGCCATATCCACCACCCTTTGACTTTAACCATAGAGTTCAACGAGCTGTTGTGCAGGCGTTTATTTCTTCGCTGAGAAAACAAAAAAAAACGAAATTCTCCTTAAAACGAATTCTCGTCCCAACGGAAAGTCATTGTCCGACAGGTTCGTTCGAAAAATCTTGGGAAATATCATTATACGAAAGGACATTAAAGAGCAAAAATTATGAATATTATCTCGAAGAAGAAAAGAAATAAAAATAAAAAAAAATCAGGAAGTTTGCCTCACGGTTTTTTTTTTCGAGAAAATAACTTTCAAAGGAATTTGTGGTCGACCTTCTCTCCACGTTGACAAACCCGCGATTTTCACAGGCGCCATCGAGCTCCTAAGAAAAAAAAGGAAAAAAAAAGATACGAAAAACTTCCTTACGAAAGACAAGACTAAAAAAAAAGAAGAAAAAAAAAGAAAAACGTCACCGTGCGCACGGTCTTAGGAAAAGTCTTACGGTGTGCGGGCGATGCGGTCTGAAAAATTCTCGGAAAGCCCGGAGAGCACCGAGAACCTCGTCGCGTCCACCCTAACGGCATTAACTTTGAGATACACGTCGTTTGGGCCCTCGTCGTCGTCGTCGTCGAGAAAAACCTCGAAGAAAACGCGCGATCCCTTGTAGGACGTGCCACCACGAAAAAGAGAGAAAGAGAGAGGATTTTTCGTTATATTCGAATGAATTTCTCGAACAATGAGTATTAAAAACGAGCAATTCGCTGTCTTACGAATTTTACATTCCTCGAAAGCTTTCGCCACTTTCTCTCTCCCTTCGTGTTAGTTTGCGTCAGCAGGGTCTAGTCATTAAATGCAAATGAAATTGCGCGATCCTCGAGTGGGATGCAGAGGGTGGTGGTTCAAGGGAGAAAACGAGCGTCATCTAGCTGAGAAAACGTATATTAGAATAGAGAGAGAGAGAGAGAGAGAGAGAGAGAGAGAGAGAGAGAGAGAGAGAGAGAGAGAGAGAGAGAGAGAGAGAGAGAGAGAGAGAGAGAGAGAGAGAGAGAGAGAGAGAGATAAAAAGATGGATTAAGGGGTAAAAGAGAAAGGGAGAGAGGGGCGAAGAAACGCGAGAGAAGGTAGAATAGATGCTGATGGAGCGTTAGCGATGGTGGCAATAAGACGTTTTTTTTCCAAGAATCGAAAAGCGAGTTCGATAGCTCAGGCAACGAGAGACCGAACGAGAAATATTTCAAGGGGCTAGAGGGGCGGGAAGGAGGGACTCGAGGTTCTGGCGTCTCGCGGGGAAGGGGGGTCGCGGGGGCCCCGGGTGGCCGAAATTCCTGGCCCAATTAGGGCCCAAGGCGCGCGGCACGAAGAAGACAGAGAAGGACGAGAAAGAGAAAAAGAGAGAGAGAGAGAGAGAGAGAAAACTCGCCTTCACGAGAGAAGCGCGCGAGCTTCGTTCTCTCTTGACGCGCGAGAGAGAGTGTTCGCAGCTCCCTCTTACGAGGGAGATACGATCCGAAAGAGTCTCGAGTTCCGAATGCGATTGGGCAGTTTCACTGTCTCGTACGTGTTTTCTGTATTCTGTCTGTCTGTATGTGTGTGTGTGTTTGTGTTTGTGGGTTGGCTCGTACACGAGTCATTCACAGAAAACAGGGAATGTTGCTCGTCGGTCGATGCAGACGAAGATGCGAGAGGATGTGTTTCGATGGAGGAAAATAAGGGGATGAGGGAGGATGATAGAGGCCGGGGGGAACTGTAGCGCGCTCTATGGCGCCAGGCCCGAGCTACAAAGGGCCGCTCTATATATATATATATATGTATGTATAACGACTTTGAGGACTCGGGAACACATTGATAAATACGAGAACGAGGTCTTCGGGGGTCACAACGAAGAATTTACATGTTATCGGAATAACACGGAACGCGCCGAGATTATGGACACTGATACGTGATAATTAAATCGATCTTTGGTACAGGCGTCGAACGATAACCGAGATAACGAATTGTGATCGGAGAAATTCCTCGGTAGAGCGGCATTGCCGAGATAACGAATTCGTTCAGGTATCGATGCGTCGAAGACGCGATAGAGACTTTGAACGAAGCTGGCCGGGTGTGCCGTTCCTCGAAAGGTCAATAAGTTTTACGATATTTATGTAAAAAAAACTAAAAAAAAAAAAAAAAATAAAAAAAAAATTACAAAAAGACAAAAAATTAACGGTCGAATATTCGAGAAATCAACGATATTTGAAATCATTCATATATATATTTTTTTTTCAAAAGTTACAACAAATTCCGACGACGACTTCACGAAGTTCGGTGTATGGAAAAAAGAAGATGCAGAGGAAGAAGAAGAAGAAGAAGAAGAAGAAGAACGAAAGAGAGAGAGAGAGAGAGAGAAAAATGATATTCCGGTACTCGGTCAATGACTGGTGCATACACCTTGCGTCGAAACGACGTATTTTGTTTTGCGATGAGCTCGGACGAAAGTGGGAGCCTGCGGATCGGGAGTTTCGGTAGGCTAAAGAGAGAAAGAGAGAAAGAGAGAGAGAGAGAGAGAGGCCAGGGTGGTTCCCACCCCCTCGGTTCTCGAGGGTCTGAAAACGCCGGGGTCCCAATGCGGCGAGAGAGATCTGCTCCTTCTCGCGCTGTGTCGGTGGCCCCGATTCTCGGAAGGACCTCATTTGTTGCTGGCTGCTATATATCTTTGGGACTCTCTTCTCCCTCCCGTCCCATCACTATCCCTCTCTCTCTCTCTCTCTCTCCATCTCTCCTGGACGGTGTTGTTGCCGCGACGAGTATATGCCGTGTGGCATGACTCTCTCTCTCTCTCTCTCTCCCCCCCCCCCACCCATCCCGTTCGCCGTCTACGCGGGAGCGAGAGAAAGATTGGAGAGGGGGAAAGGGATGCTGGGAAGGACTCGATGATGCCAGAGGCGCGCGCACACACACACACCGCTAAGTCCCTCGCCGATGGGAATGCGTTCTTTACTTGCATGCATATACATTTATATATATATATATATATATATATATATATATATATACACTCCGGACGTAACAATATATATATATATATACGCGTACGAACGTATAAAACTACGTGTATACAGTAGTGAATGTAGAAAAGAGCGCAACGCTTACACTCCCTCGTATTTATACGTACACCTACGCGATATATAGAACACGAAGATTAAAAAAAAGAATGAAAAAAAGAAAAGAAAGAAGGGCGGAGAGAGCCACCATCGAGTTCTACACAATACTCGTCCTACATCTTGGGAGTAAAAGACGCTTGAGAAGAGCAAAGAGCAAGATGTACGTACGCACGCGTATATGTGTGTGCGTGCGGGCGTGTGTGTGTGTGTGTGTGTATAATCAAGTGGAGTCACACACGAACGGAGTCTTTGAAATTTTCTTGAAATTCGACGCGTGAGAAATACACATTCGTATTTTGTGCGTAGGATATACGGCGCTGCGTTCATGGCGAGACTCCCTCCGTCTCTCTCGTTCGCTGCACCCCACCGTCCTCAAACATATATTCTTCTATCTTCGCACGATAAGACGATATACGCTCGTCGGCGCGTGAGAAAATGCGTTCGAGAGAATTTTTCGAAATGAAGAATTAGGAGATCCTTTTTTTGTTTATGTTCCCCCACCCCCTCCCCTCCTCTTAAACAGTTATCTTCGGGACTTTATTTTATTCCTAGCGATAAGGTCGATGAGAAAATAGTGGAAACTCGATGCCTTTTTGTACGTTTAAATTTTGTTTTGTCTTTTTGTATCTAAATGGGAATAGAAAGAGAGCGAGAGAGAAAGAGAAATTCATAAGTTGGGAGAGGACGCAGTTCTGTGAAAGTATCCCAGAAGAATTATCGACGCGAATGTGTCTCGCGCACGACGCAGAATGCCAAAGACGAAGAGAGGATTGAGAAAATAAAAAAATTTTTTAAAAAAGACGAAAAAAAAAAACGAAGAAGAGGACGCGCTTTGGCGAGGTCGTCGTCGCGGTCTTCGGAGGAGGTCCGTAAGAAGGTATGAATGTATAAGTAGCCTGCGTGGGGGGCAGTCCTCGAGTTCCATCTCCCTCCTTTTACTCACTATATTCTTACACTCGACGATCATCGCTCTCTCTATCTCTACTACTAGTTTCATCCCGCTTAGTCTCTCTCTCTCTCTCCCTCTTGTGCGGTTCCCGTCATCTTTCTCTTGCCTCGTACAGGTAAAGACGGTAGAGAGTGTAACACGCGTTAACCAATACATTGATAAACGTTAACACAGTACAAGAGAGTGTAGAGAACGGAGCGAGATGAAGAAGAAGAAGAAGAAGAAGAAGAAGAAGAAGAAGAAGAAGAAGAAGAAGAAGAATAAGACAACGTGGCAATGCACACAGAGACACAGAAATAAGGATAGCGGTAGAGATAGAGAGAGATGAAAGTTCTCTACCAAAGTCTTCGGGAGACGAGACAGAGAGAAAACGATAGACCACATCGCCCCCTTCTTCGCGCAGCGGAAAGGCAAGAGAGATGGGCATGGTGAATCGGGGGTGGGGGATTTTGAGGGAGAGGGGGAGGAGGAGGAGGAGGAGGTTCGAGCGAGAGGAAGAGAGGAAGGGGGAGGAAGAAACGTCGGCCCGATTGAGAAAGACGCCCTGCCGAGATGCGAGGCCGAGTGCCGCCACCGCTCCCAGCCTGTTGAAGACAGAGAGAAAGAGAGAGAGAAAGAGAGAGAGAGAGAGAGAGAGATAGAGAGAAAGCATCCCCACAGCCGACGGATTCAAAGAACTGGGAGCGAGGTAAACAAAATATTTCTGCGTGCCTCTCTCGCTTCTCGTTCTCGAAGAGCTCCGAGGGCCTCACTCGGTTAACACACATACGCGCGAACACACACACACACACACACAGGGAGAGAACCACTCACACATTGAGCCAAGAGCGATCCAATACCGGCGTATCATCGAGGAGAGGACGTGCAGGACGCACCAGGGACAGTAAGAGTGTGGAAAGAGCGAGGAAGAGAGAGATAGAGAGAGATGGAGAGGGACCGAAGCCAAAGACTGGCCCAACGACGTCGGTGTGTGAGAGGAGAGACACGCGGGGAGCGCTCAGCACCTCGCAAAGAAGAGACCGAGAGGGCTTGACCGCGACGTATTCGTGTGGAGCTGAAACTGCTCTACGTGTATATTCTCGTATCTCCGTCTCACTCGTGGGTAGAGAAAAGCGAAAGAAGGGAAGATCGGGGCCCTAGAATGTATACACACGATGGGTGAGAAACGAGCGGGGGCCGAGGGGCCTGAAGAATGGAAAGTAAGATAAGGGAGACAGAGAGAGAGAGAGAGAGAGAGAGAGAGAGAGAGAGAGAGAGAGAGAGAGAGAGAGAGAGAGAGAGAGAGAGAGAGAGAGAGAGAGAGAGAGAGAGAGAGAGAGAGAGAGAGAGAGAGAGAGAGAGAGAGAGAGAGAGAGAGAGAGATAAAAAAAGGACACGGAGATTATGGAGGAAAAGAGGATAAGTCGGGTTAACTTGAAAAAAACAAAACAAAACAAAACAAAAACTGACGTTTTGACGTTTTTTTTTTGTTCGTAGTACGAATCGCGCGAGGGATGTATAACTTGTGCTCCATAAATCGCGCGGGAAGCCCACGACCTGCGCGGAATCCTCGGGGTCTAATAAGAACAAGAGAAAACGATCCGCGGGTCTTGGCGAGTGAGAAGAGGAAAGAGGCGCCCGGTGGCGCTCCGCGGTGGGGTGAGAGGAGACCGCGCGCACACCGAGAGAGAGAAAGAGAGAGAGAGAGACACGCGCGCCCGGTAGTGGGGTAAAGGGCCCCGAAGATGGGCCAGCGAGAGAGGAGAGGGAGAGAAGCGCGCGGGTGGTGGGAGACTCTCCGCGCTCCCGCGCGCAAGAGCGAGAGCAAAAGAGAGAGAGAGAGAGAGAGAGAGAGAAAGAGAGAGGAACGAGAGGGAGTAAAATCGCGTCTGTACCGATGCGAAAGACGAGGAGAGAACGAGAGCGAGGAGGAGCCGGGAGGAGCGAAGAGGGAGTCGTGGAATGCGGCCGTGGCCCTGGTATACGCGTCGAGTATGCGCGTATTTGTGTATTTATGTGAAACAACCGCGAGAGAGGCCCGCGCGAGAGCACGAGCGAGAACCTCCGGTAGAGCCAATGACCAACCAAGGTGTGCCGGTGTCGGTCCCAGGAACATCGGCAGCAACCTCAGGAGCGCCGCTCGAGGATCCTGCCCTTTCGGCTTAAGGTACTTCTCTCGAACACCCGGACAAGATGCTGCGCGATGCCAACTTGGTGCACGAAAATGGGAGCCAGAAATCCCACATCGCTCGGACTGATATTTATCCATTTTCGTTTTTGTTTTCTTTCTTTCTTTCGTTGCAAAAAGTCTTTAGCCCCAAAGATTCTCAAGGTGATTCGCGCGTACGATGCTCTCGGTCTCCAGCTGCGAGTTCTCAGGGATTTCTGGAAATTTCAGATTTCTGGAAGTTTCAGAGGTTTCAAGCATTTGGTATTGTCAGAGTCGCAGATCGTGAAGGAACGCGAATAAGGGTTGAAACGGCACGATGAAGGAAGATGACGTCGCTGACGATTGTAGCTGACGTCGAAGTCGGGACTCGATCGCGACAGGACTCGTTAAATATTCTCGTGTATTATTATTAACGACCAGAGGGTTGTTTTCTTATGGACGAACGCTATCGGTTTTACACCGAGGATTTGCTCATTTTTTTGTTTGTTTAAAGACTCCTGAAGTGTTTCTCCTAGAAGACGCTTCACCAGGTGGACCAAGTGTCTGCACAGAACGGTGCGTTCATTCCTCGATGTCACATTCTGTCGTTCGAGTGTATACGCGATGGAAAGAGGGAACGAGCGAGAGAAAGAGAGAGAGAGAGAGGAAGAGAGGGAGAGAGAGAGAGAGAGAGAGGGGAGATCTGTCTGGTTGGTGGTGTATATACCTGGTCGCGAGCAGCAACGATTACCTGGAACGACGGACGCGACACGGGCCGCTCTCGGCACGTGAGGGAATGTCGTCAATGCGGCCCGGTGCGCGGGTTCTCCTCTGTGTTTGCTGCTGCTCCTGCTGGTAGCTTCTCGGTGGTTTCTAGGGCGGTGGGCGGGAGAAAATGCCTTCTACGTGTCTCCTTCTCTCTTACTCCGGAGGATCGTTGCGTCTGCCTCTCTCGCTCTCTCTATCTTTGGTTTCACCAAGTGTACATATCACCGAATGCTTTGCGTTAACGTGGCCACGAGCAATGGCCGACTCTGGTATTCGAACCACGTGGATCGCGGAGAGAAGCGCCGAGAAACGGGCTGGAGTTAAGACACGCCAGAAAAAGAGGGAGCGGTAGAGAGGGGGTTGGGTGGAGAGAGGAGGGGGGAGGCGAAGCGACAGCCAAGGAAATTCGGATAGCTAGAGGATTGAGAACTCGAGTGAGAAACAGAGTGAGTGAGTGAGAAAGAGTGAGTGAGAAAGAGAGCGAGAGAGAGAGAGAAGGTAGAAAGGAGGAGGATGATGATGAAGACGGTAAACGTATAACTTGCCAGAACCACCCTGACCTTTTGCATAATTACTATCCTCATCTTCACTCAACATAATCATCCTCCCGTTGGCATCGGAACGAGATCCGGAGCTCCGACGTTGCCCACTTAGGCTATCATGGCTATATACATCATAAAAGTAACCAAGTTCCGAGCTACCCCCCAAGATAGAGTTGGAAGAGATGGACGAAGATGAGGTCTCGAAGCACAGTGGAAAGTGCACGAGAAGACGCTTTCCATGATTCATCAAGGCGGATAAGAGTGACGAAGGATCTCTTTACGACCCCTATATTTCCATCCGTTAAACGACAAACTGCTAGTTTTCTTGGTTGTTTCTTTTTTTTATTTCTTTTTCTAGCAGAAAAAGATGAGAAATTCCTGAACTTCCAGTAAATCTTCGCAGGTACTAATTCAGTGAGAAAGTATTCAAGTCCCTCGTCCGAATTTCACACCCCTTTCCTACGAAGATACAATCCTCTATGCACAACCTCTAGAATTTGAACAATGTGAAAAAGACAAATAATTTTTGCACGTTTTTTTAACGCTCGAAGACCCCAGAAAATAATTACCTATTCGTACAATTTTGCATTCCCACTTATCGAGGGAGATTTCCTTCGCGAAGGATCAGAAGAAACGTATTTTCGATATCCCTGGTGGTGTGTAGTAGTCGTGGATACGAGACAACGGGAACGCTGCCGCGCCAAAAAGGCGAATGAGAAGAGAAGAATGCGAAGTAGGCTGCTGTGCAAAATGGTGGGAGAGAAGAGTCCGAGGCGTCTTTTTTCACTCCATATATCCTTTAGCTCGCCTTCTCATCTCTCTCCCTCTCCCTCTCCCTCTCCTTACCTTCAGCAGACTCTAATAAACATTTCTCCATCCCTTTCTCTCCCTCCTTCGCAAAATCGCATTCGCGCCCGATGATCCCAAGAGCAACAACGGTGAGAGAGAGAGAGAATGAGCAAAAGAGAACGCGAGAGAGAGAGAGAGAGAGAGAGAGAGAGAGAGAGAGATCGGTCCAGCGGGATTTCTCCAGCATCTTCGGTCGCGGTCTCTCTTGGAGCGTTCTCACTCGGATCGCAGCGTCTCGGGCGGTCCAGCATCGTCGCGACGACGACGACGGTGGCGGCGATATTTCTCTCCCCCACTTCTCGTTTCCACGGACTACAGTCCGTGGAGGAGGAGACGAAGACGCAAAAGACGCTCGAGTGGGACGCCGCGAGAGGGAGGGGCAGGGGGGCGCGAGGGGAAACTACGGTGGGCAAGCACGGGGGCAGGAGCAGGAAACAGAGATAGGAAGGGGGACTCCCTCTACCTCCCACTCTCAAGAACACGAACGAGTGAGACGAAGAAAGAGCGAGAGAAAAAGAGAGAGAGAGAGAGAGAGAGAGAGAGAGAGAGAGAGAGAGAGAGAGAGAGAGAGACCGAGAGTCGCGAGAGGAGGCTTCGCGCGGCGTGGGAACCGGGGAAAACGTTTCCCGCATACCGTGGCCCTCCCTATACGGGGCAACATATTCCCCCACTACCGCGTCATCGTCGACCCCCCCCCCCGCTTCCGCCGCCACGAGCCTTCTTCCTTCTTCCCCCACCACTCCGCGAGAGCGAGCTCGCCGTCGGTGCGTGTAAAATGGTCGATATGTGTATGCATGTGCTATATATATGTGTGTGTGTGTGCGTGTGCGCGTTTATATGTATGTTTGAGGGCGCACATATCGCTATCAAAGTGTGCGTGATACGTACGCCGATTTATGTCAGTATGGGCTTGTTGAGCATGTATTAGTGACGCGTACAGCACGGAATATTATAAATTCACACATATACACAGACATACACACGTATACAAGAAGAAACAAGGACACGAATTCGTGCGTGCCGAGAGTAACCAGAGATGGCCACCGTTCGACTGAAATAATCATTCGGCAAATTAATTCGTGATAAAAAAAATAATAATAAAAAAAAAAAAACATCCAAAAGAAGAAGAAAAAAAAGACTATTACTTTGCAATTACGAACGGCGATTCAGGAAATTTGTTTAAAATTCATCGGCGCAAAAACGACCGTGTGAAACGAATTGTTACAAATTTTCTTGACAACTTCCTGGCTTTTTGCTAAGTGGGACATTAAAATTTTCGAGAACTTACCCGCAATTGCGACACGGACTGACGAGATGATTTAATTATTCTTAAGACTCACCTGAAACAGAGGAAATAACGGATTTGCGCATTAGCCCCAGTGATACGCGCGAATAACGAATAAAAAAAAATATTTGAAATTGTATCGCGCGAGTGGCGAGTCGTCGTGTATAAAGAAAAAAAAAAAAAAGAATTGCAAAATAAAATATATTATTGTATAAATGAAATTGATAAATCGGTCGTTACGAGCGACAAGATGCGACTCCATTGATTTATCTCGTCGAAGGGTGAACAGAGCGCCGCCCCACTCACGCATCACCAAAAAGTCGGTCGACGAAAATTCGTCGAGCCGAGAACTTTATGAGAATTTTCTCGTCAAATTGTAACGAGATTTTTGTTTCAACTTTGTATTTCCGAATTTTCAGAGAGGAAAACAAAAACAAAAAAATGGTGAATTTCGGATGGTACGGGGTTTATTTTATCCATTTGCACGGAAGAATAAAAATGGAAGCGGTAGAAGGTAAACATTACGAAACGACGTCGAGAACGACGACGACGACGACGACGACGACGACGACGAAGTATGTAGCGACGAGCCGCGTAAACGTCGTCAGAGATTTTCCTTATCTTATGCTCCAAATTCCCAATAATAATTCGTGATAAGGCGATAAGGCGAGGTCTCGAGATGGAGAAGTGGATGAGCGGAAAAGATCTACACGAGCACACACACACACACACACACAAACACGCACGCATACATACATATATAAAGAACGAGAAGAGTATAACGACGCTGGAGATTCCCACTCCATGAAAACTCGTGCGTCAATCAACGAGAGGGTTCTGTCTTTATTTTTTCTCATTTTTTTTTCTCTTCGTTCTTCTTCCTCGTATTTTTTAATATTTTTATCTCGTTCTCTCACGCGCCAGGCCAAAGGCTCTTGGTCCTTCTTGGACGTAACGCCACGGGGGTGGGTTGGCGGGGGTTAAAAAGAGGATGAACCGGGAAATGGTCGGAAGGGCGCCTGGGAAAACGGGAGATAAAGAGGAAAGACGGGGGACGCGGTCGGTGAGACGAAGTAAAAGAGAGAAATATATGTTAAAAGACGAAAAGAGAGAGAGAGAGAGAGAGAGAGAGAGAGAGAGAGAGAGAGAGAGAGAGAGAGAGAAAGAGAGGGGGGGGGGGAGAGTGAGAGAGTGCGATGGACGAAGAAGAAACGAGCGGTCCAGATGAAAGAGACCCGAGGGAGGAGGTAGATGCCCTTCTTCCAGGAACTCTTATAAACTTGGAGCCTTCTCTCTCCCCTTATTTCCCTCTCACGCTTCGACCCCACCCCCCTCGCCGCTCTTCGACGAGCACCGGTCCAACTCTCGCCCACGCATTCTATCTTCTCTATTTATTTTTCTTCTTTTCCTTCTCTCTCTCTCTCTCTCTCTCTCTCTCTCTCTCTCTCTCTCTCTCTCTCTCTCTCTCTCTCTGTCTTCCTTCGTCCTGCTACGTATAACTCTCGAACGCATACTGCACACAGTAGTAGCGCGTTGCAGATCCCTGAAGTGTGGCCTTTTACGAGCCACCGGAATAATTGCCGGACAGTAAACTCAGACTGTGTACAATTATCACGCTTATTACCTGCTTAATTAATACCGCGTTTTGTTAGATATCGTCTTTTCTCTCTCTCTCTCTCTCTCTGTCGCCTTCTTCTTTTTCTTTTCCCCTCCACAATTAAGGAGGTTTGATGGTTCGTAAAAAAAAAGTGTGGAATGAAAACAAAAAAAAATGACTGACAGTAATAAAGTTATTAGCGAAGTATTTTTATATAAATAATAAAAACATGGTATTTTGTTACAAAAAAATATATATATAAAGATAATACACGTCGTAACTTTTTTTTTCACGAGACAATCGACGAGAGAATTTTTTCAAACGTTCGTCGACGATTACTTCCAAGCTGTGAAACGAGGGGAAGAACAAAAAATAATTGAATTTCATCGCCATCGATGAAAATTTCAAGGGGTGATTTTAACACCGTTGTTCCAACAAAATGCCGAAATATTTGTACTTTTAGTCAGTTTAGCGGACGAAATCGGAGAACCAAAGGGAGAATAAAACATATGGGACGAAGAGTGAGTTTATGTGTGTGACAAAAAGAGAGAGAGAGAGAGAGAGAGAGAGAGAGAGAGAGAGAGAGAGAGAGAGAGAGAGCGAGGCAGAGGACGAATACGTGCATTTGGCCGCGAATTAATGTAATCACCGAGGCTAAAATTGCTTCATGAGATAGTCGGATTGGCTCCGGCCACTTGGTTGCTCGATTGTCCAGACACGCCTCCCTCGGGCTAAATGAAATTTGATTTTGTCGGCCAATTTCGCGCCCAAATCGAGGCAAGCCACCCCCCCCCCCTCCCTTCGTCCCTCCTTCACGCCGTCCAGGCCGCTCGTCCACGTCCTTCGTCTCGCGAGAGCCCCCTCGTGAACCCAAGTGCCCCGTGTGCAAAAGACCCCACCAACCCCTTGTCCTCCATGGATTTTCTCGACGGTATCCATCGATGGGTGAAGGCGCGACCTCTCGAGTGCTTCGTAACCTCGTTAAGAGAGGCGCTTCGCGGTATTGGTCTCATCGAGTGCCGCTTCGGGGCATGTCTTTTGCGCTCTCTGCACACTCTCACACACACACACACACGAGAAAAACCCTCGCTCTTCTCGTTCCCCTTTCCGACCTAACCTTCGTACCACATTGGTGTATATAAAAGGGACGAACCATTACGGGCGTCGAGATTCTCTCGTAGAACGTAAAATTTTTAACGAGACACCGGAAACTCAACGTTTTCTCAAAGTTTTTCTCACCGAGAGGCGATTTTACGCGTCACGTGACAACGAAACGCGACCTTCCCCTTCCTAACGTCTCGAGCAAAAAAATTCGCTCTATTAGAGTCGAATGAAAATTTATGGTGAATTGATTTTTCTTTTTTTTCGAAAAAACGTTTTTGTTTTTTAAACTTTGATCGATAAATATTGTTAAATATAATTAGATCGATTGTTCATTGTTATGGATTTAGAAAAATTAATTCTTATACGCTCTTCTGGCCGATGATAAGTGGAACGAAATTTTTTCTTTTCACTTTCACGAAAATTTCGTTGCCGACGGGACTGCCGAGGATTCGTTCTTTTTTAAAGAGATCGATTTATCTAAGCGCCAAGTCGTATACTCAGGGGGATCATCGATAAGATATTAGAGGTATACCTACTAGTTTAGTGCGTATGCCCACGCAATCTTTTTTGATCGTTCACGAAGAACGTTCTTGCCACGGTAATGGGACGCTCAAGTCGCTGGTTTACTTTATCCATATATATATATATATATAAATGTATAGTAAACACATCCCACGAATCTTCACGAGAGAGTGGAAGAAAGAAGGATATAAAGAAAAGAGTAGGGAGAGGATCATGCTGCGTGTGGCCAGAAAGAGATAGAGATAGAGAGAGTAAGAGAGAGAGAGAGAGAGAGAGAGAGAGAGAGAATGTGTGTGTGTGTGTGTGTGTGAGAGAGAGAGAGAGAGAGAGAGAGAAAGAGTGAGTGTAATACCGAGAGGAGCCACGAGGAGGCGGAAGCAACAGCGATCAGCAAGTCAGATAGCGAGAGGAACGGTGCACAGCACACACAGTCAGAGGATCCGCCATTGATACGCAACGAGCTTAGCTACACTCCAAGACACCCGAAATATATTTTATCGTCACAATTCGACACCGGCGAATTCGAATCGTCATTAAAAAATCACAAAAATCATTTTGATTTCGAACGAACGAACCTTTCGCACGCTACTTTCAACGATAAACGAGTGTTAATAAAAAAATTAATTAAAAAAACCGGCCGCCATTTTGTCACTCGATGAAATTTCACATTAGGGAAATTATTAAATTAAATTGTCGTGAGAATATTTTTTTTGTTGAACGTCGTTCAGTTTGAAAAAAACGGGAGTCGGGCGCGCGAAGCGGCCATTTTCTCGCTCCGCCGCCATTTTGATATCGCGATGGAAACGATCGACGAAAGCGATTATTTTCGTAATTTTCGACGGTCTAAAACGCGACTGGATATTTTTAAGCGAGGAGAAATAATCTGCGCAATGTTGGAAAACTTTCACTCCGGTTGTCTTTTTTTTTCGACTATATGGGATTGAGAGAAAGCGGCCGTGGCCCGCATTTGCCGGTGAATTCTGTTTTTCTGCGCGCGATACGTTTGTTGCGTTGGCGTTGCTGCGTTCGCGAATCTCGTGCAGAAAGCTGAAAGCTGACAGAGAGAGAAAGAGAGAGAGAGAAAGGGAACTCTGCACGGTAAGTCGTCGTTGCGCCGCTGCAACTACTGCAACGTCGGATTTGCATGATGCAGCAAGGGTATACCGGATGTTTACAATCTGCCACTTGACTAGAACGGTACGAGAGAGAGAGAGAGAGAGGAGAGGAGAGAGAGAGAGAGAGAGAGAGAGGAGAGAGAGAGAGAGAGAGAGAAAGAGAGAAAGAGAGAAAGAGAGAGCGAGAGAGAGAGAGAGAAGTACCTACGCTTTAAGCTTTGCTGAAGAGGCTCAGAGCTTCGTGGACCAAAATGCATATAACTATATGCATTTTGCATACGCTAGAGCGTTATATCAGAAATGCATTTCTATCTGTCAGCTCGAGCGAAGAGTCACAGATCCATCAAGCCAGAACTAGAGTGAGTGAGTGAGTGAGAAAGTGAGAGAGAGAGAGAGAGAGAGAAAGGGACGCGTTACACGCTCTCACGATTCATATCGGTGATTCGCTCGATTTCGCAGCAACCGTCCGTGGCGAAATTCGTCAGCGCTCGACCGGGTCTCCTCCATCGAACCGGATCCCACCTCCCACCTCGTCGTTGCGGGGAGTTTAAAGATAATGGGCGAGATTGCGAGAGTCGACGCGCGGAAAATTCACTAGACACGCGATAAAGTCGCGCTTCGTTGAATAATTCTCGAATTGATTTCGATTCGAAAAAAGGCCGATGCGAATAATCCGTGCCGCGTCTCTTCGTTTTCGATCGATTTTACGACGATCGAATATTCATTCGTAATATATTGAAAAAAGCGATGATTTAATTATAATATCATTTTTAATATAAATAAAAGATACGACGGTTGATAGAAAAAAAAAAAAGAAAAGAAACATTGAATTATTCTCTTCGAGGTTGTACGTGCGTTTTCAACCCGGGAGAAAAGTCACCGTCGTCACACCGGAAGTGAGAAACACCCGTTTGGGTCGTATTCTCGGGAGACACAGTAGAGCGAAGAGGGTGAAGGGAAGAGGGAGGCAAAATATAGGCGAGAGACGCGTCGTTGACGTCGTCTCATTGTTCGCTCGCGCGAGACTTAATCATCCCGACGTAAGGGCCACCTGCACCCTGCTTTCCCACCAACGAAGCATGGCACAAACACCCTCGTCGGGTTTCTCTTTGCATGTTCTTCAACCATCTCTCTCTCTCTCTCTCTCTCTCTCTCTCTCTCTCTCTCTCTCTCTCTCTCTCTCTCTCTCTCTCTCTCTCTCTCTCTTTCCCTTAGCCTCGCCAAGCACACATATTATACGAAACCCGACGTCTCGTGTCTTGAAAATTCCTAATCGACTTCCTAGAACTACGATTAGTTCGAACCAAAAAAAAAATAGAAAGACCAACGACATTGTTACGGAAAAAAATAAAGGTCTATATATATAGGGGTAAAAATTTGTAGTTGGAGAAAAATGCGCCGAGCCGTCAAAACGAGACTCATTAGGCTCGTCACCGGTTCACCTGATGCGTAACGCGGACAGTGAACCATTCGCAAGGGTGCACCGTCACCCCTTTTTTTCTCTTCAACGCGCGCCATCAACGGTATCGTCCAAAATTCACCCCCTCCACCATTACGCGCAAATGCCCAACGCGACGACATGTGGCAGGCGGATCACCCGAAAATACTTCCTTTCTTTTTTTATTTTAAACATTCTCGCGCTGTCCCGACCGAAACATCGGACCGGGTTAAATGCAAACCCGGAGAGAAGTCAACGAAGCAAGAAATGCGCAACAGGGAAAAAAGTTTCGAGAAAGAAAATTGACCGACGAATATATTTACGTAATAATATTTTATCGATAAAATAGAATATTTACGAATTCCGATGATTTTTTTTTTTTTAACAAAATATAAAAATAGAAGATGAAAAATATACCGCGAGATTTCAACGCGGATTAAATATTTGCTTCCGTACATCGTTTTATTCGCGACACACGTGGATTCACACGTTTCGCAGGGGACAGAGTGCACGAGGACGAGCATTCGTACAACCCTCTCTCGCTCTCGTTTCATCCCTCTCGCGCTCGTTTAACGCTGGCATGACGCACGAGCTGCGAACCAGAGCTCGTGTGAGTATATATATATATATATATCTACACACGTGTGTACCTATGTAACTATAACCAGCATCTCGTCTTCGCCTCCACGTGGAGCGAAGCATCGAGGGCGCCGGTATTAAATCATGTAGCTGCATTATTTATCGACCCTTTGCACATAGCTATAAAATATATAGAGCAAATATATATATATAAACATATATATAGGTATAAAGCCGCGCCCCCACGAAGGTAGACACGTGTCCAAGGGGTTGAAGCATCGAACTTTGCGCCAGACGCAGGTGGGTGAGATGCAGGTGAGGCACACGTTCGTATATCCGAAGGAGATCGAGACGTCAACGAGCACGAGGGTGAACGTTCGTTCGAAAAACAAAATAAAAAAGATCGTCCTTTTTTCGTTCTTCGTCGTGAAGTTTTTTCGAACGATGAAAACAAACAAAAAAACAAAAAAAGACTAAAATACAAATGCCGAACGACACTTAGGCTCGACAGACGTGGATAAATTTATACCAGAAACGATATAAGAGGGGAAGTAAAATCGTTCCTTCGTGACCGAAGATCGATGATGACGTGTACGAAAGTCGGATTAATAACAGGAGTATTACAATTTGGACATCGGCGAAAGAATAATGTAAATAACACCCCTTTGCGTTAAAACGAACGATGAAGAGGCGAAAAATAAACGAAGTCGGACTTCGCATGTCTCGAGACGAGTGTCGGAATTCGTTATTATTATTTTATTTTTTTATTTCCGCGAGTAAACCCGACGTCTCTCCTCGCGTCTGACAGAAAACACGAGGTTTTTACTTTAACGCGAAAAGCCGCACGTTTATATTTTTTGCTCGGTTTCTCCTTCGCGTCTAATCGACCGACGAAAAAATAATAAAAAGAATGGCGTTCCTAAAATAGCAAGAAAAAAAAATAAAACAACCCCCCCCCCCCCCCCACCTAGCTAAAAATCGTTGCCCCTTTATCGTGAAATTGCCGGTGGAGTTTAGTTTCGCCGGTTCGAAACACGCGCGAAATAGGCGCAAAATATTTCATGCGGCAATCTCTTCGCTAATTTACTTCCGAAGCATCGAAATATGGTTCGCGTCTGTATTCTTGCCTGTGTGTATGTATGTGCGCCTGTATGAGTTTCCGCGGTGGTTATAGTCTTCTAGCTGGTAGCCCAGAACTAGGTACAAACCCAAGAGAGCAACGCCGGGGCGGTTATGGCCACGGGGGTGCGAGGTGGTTGAAAAGGTGGTGGGGGGTTGGTGGCGGCGCGCCGGCGTTTACCATCAATCTCCATTAAAGCTTCCGACAGCAGCCATCGCGGGTAACACACCAACAGAGAGAGAGAGAGAGAGAGTGAGAAGGGGGGGAAAAAGAGGAGAGAGAGAGAGAGAGAGAGAGAGAGAGAGAAAGAGCGCGATCGAGAGAAAGAGAGAGAGAGAACGAGCCGCCTCGGGGTTGTATGCCTGGAGCACCACACCCTTTTGCATTTGCGCTTATATGTGCTGTGTGCCCGGGCGCGTAATGTCGTTACCATTCCCCGTTTTCTGCTGGTGAAGCTCTCTCGCTAAAGCGCGACATCGTCGAGGACGAGAGGTTGAACGAACTAGTGTATATATATATATACACATATATATATAAGGTTGTGTATGTGTATATGTGTCTATTTGTATGGGATACGTATATATAAGCGTATCACACTCTGTACAATAGTGCGACAACGGAGAGGTACTTCCTAAGTCTGAGAGAGCGAGAAAAGGGCATCTCTCCTATATCGAAATTGGACTCGTGACTATCGAGTTTGGCGCCGGGAGTTAATCGAATTAACGAGTTCTCTGCCGCTCTCGTCGTGTACTCGATCTTTCGCGTCTACGTACGCGGCCGTGCCACGTTGACTATATCGATGTTTTTATCGATATGGGTATATAGATGTATCGATTTTTTGTTACGTGGTCCAGTCTTGGGGAAGGGGTTGAAACTGAAAATTGTTTCACGAAGCAACAATTAGGAATATTGTCGCGGGAACGAGATTTAATAAAATTTGTAATAGTTGTTCAGCCATGTTGAAATAATAATGAATTTACGAAGGTTTGTATATTTTTACCTGAAAATTATATTCAGAATTGTGTTTTATTAAGTTTATTGTTTTTTTTTTCTTTCTTTCTTTAGGTTTAAAATTGTTTGACTTTTTTTACGGGAATTATTTTCCTTTTTAAAGAGTTTTCATTGCGTGATTTTAATCAATAATTTTATTATTCAAAGTTATTCGAGATTATCGACAAATAGCTTTTTTTTGCCAATTATTATTATTATTTTTTGTTATAATAATCATATAAATTGTGTGTTTTATTTTTAATTTAATTCGGACGAAGAAAAATGAAGAAAATTCTTCAATTTTCGGCTCAATATTTCATGCTAAGCCTACAAAAATGCCTGCGCGGAGGCCATCGATGCGGCCCGAAAGCTTTCACAACAAGAGCGATGGGCTCTGGAATTTCTTTTGGATGCCTGACGACTCGACGAAGCAAGATACGAGAAGCGAGGAAATGAAACTGAAAGAGAGAGAGAGAGAGAGAAAGAGAGAAAAGAGAAGAGAAAGAAAAACGAACGAGATGAGAAAGAGGTGTGCGCTTATCGAGATTATACGAAGTAAATTTGAGGAATTTCCTGGTATTATCGAAGGGTCGAACAAGTCGGCACCATACGACTTACGCTCTATCGGACGCCAGCCACAATAATAAACATACATTTCGTATATCCGTATATTCATAATTTTGCACAATAGAGATGAATTTCTACGAAATATTCTTGAAAACAAGTGCGACGAGCGATTATATCCGTAAAATTATCGTATTCACGGCTGATTTAACGTAGGTAACAAATCGTCGTGGTATAACGACCGTTATAACGCGCGTTATACCAAACTGTTTATGAAAATTGTTTGTCGACCGTGAGACAAGGTGATTCGAGAAAGATGCCTTGAAGGAGGGGGGGAGAGAGAGAGAGAGAGAGAGAGCAAGGCTGAAATTCAATACCGATGTGTACTCTACGAGTCGAATAATAAATCCCATAGCCGAGAGATATAACGAAGAGAACCATCTTTTTTTTCTTCGAAGTCTCGTCACGATTTACCGTGTATGACACTTGTATCAATTTTTATAAGTAGTATTTTTATAAGTATTTTTATAAGATCTACTTCAATTTTCCAACTACTCGATCGTTTATCCAAAATTAATTATCGTAATGGCGACAATTTTGTCGACGTTCGATAAATTGATCGAAACTCGATCGTCAAGAATAATACGGGTGCGAATTTTTCTATATTTGATTCAAGGTGATTAACATTAGAGGTTATGTGCGAACGGAAATTGAGGTTATGTGCGAAATACATTGACGAATATTATGTGCAATTTACGGAGCAACAGTTCCCAATTATTCGACGTTGCTCCGAAATAATGAATTGTCCAACTCGACCACATTTGGAATTATCGAGTGTAGGCGTCACATTACGAGATATGAGATAGCGCCTCGTGCTAAAGTTTCGACAGAGTAAACGAAAAGGAGGGAGGTACGAAAAGAAAAAAAAACACACACACACAAGCTAGTCATTATTATTCAAACAGACGAATGACTTACCAAAAAGTAGACGAAGAAAATCGTCGAGGAAAAAAAAATTTTTAAAAACGGTCCACGCAATCGCATCTTTCCTTCGACGAAGAACTCTCGCGTTTCTCGTGGTCTTCGCGGCGTCCATTTTGGTGAAGTCCGCGCGAGGCGGCGTGGCAAATATCGCGATCGCGATGACGAGGAGACGCGCGCCTCTCGCACACTTACGTCGTCGTCGTAGTCATCGTCTGTCTCTCTCTCTCTCTCTCTCTCTCTCTATCTCTCTCTCTCTCTCTCTCTCTCTCTCTCTCTCTCTCTCTCTCTCTCTCTCTCTCCCCTCCTCACTCTCTCTCTCTCTTTCCATCGTGCCCAACGTGGTGAAAAAAAACATGGCGGACAATCTCGTGTCATGAATGTACCAAAAGAACGAAGGAAACTTTGATCCCAAACACACGCGACGCCCGAAACTCGACGAACATTGTCGCCAACTCCATTCATCGTTTTCGCCTGTTCGTATTTGAAGTTTTCGTATAAGTCGAGTTGAAGAACAATTTTTTTTTTTTTTTTTTCCTCTTAAAGTACCGATGTTTAAATAACGTGAAACGAAATAGTCAACGTTAAGACACGTGGAATCGTCGTGGAAAGCCAGGTGGTGCCTCGCGAAGTTGCCACTACGAATGTTCACGTGCACCATGCGCGTCGCGGCGGGCTGCCATCTTGGTTCGCGGAGCACACCATGCGCGCACTGATATCCCCCACCGCGTGACACAAACCACGCACTGACACTGAAAGAGTCGTTGAGCGCGGTCGCACGCACACACCGCTGCGAGACGGTGGCCGTAACCGAGACGCGTAGACCGATCGGGTGAGAATCGAGCGAGAATAAGAGAAACGGGGCTGGTTAGAAAAGGATGCTTAAACACGCACGTTCTTCTTCTTCTTCTTCTTCTTCTTCTTCTTCTTCTTCTTCTTCTTCTTCTTCTTCTTCTTCTTCTTCTTCTTCTTCTTCTCGCTTCTTTCTCTTATGCTTCTTCATCTCGTCTTCTTTATTCGTTCTTCGAAACGAAACGAAAATTCCATCGCGAAGATATTCACTTGCGATGGGGCAATGCGTCAAGCGAGCGGGAGACATGTGCTCCGCGAACTTGGACGAACCGCCATTTTGTTTTAAATATTCGTCATCGCGAAGCCATCCTCTCTTCATTCTCGTACGAGACGCTACACCTCGATTTTCCCGTGGACAATTTAACGCCCGAAATTTCGATGATTCCGTAAGGATCTTCTTTACCGACCGAGCGAGAAAAAAATTCATCGTTATCATAAGAGGGAATTTCGAAAAATTCGAATTCGCACCGCGATATCGTGTCGTTTCTCCTCCGTTGATAAAACGAGAAAAGGCGCCCTCGACGATACGAACCCAAGCGTATCTTCGACCTCGATGTTTCCCCCGATGAAAGAATGAAATATATATTCGCAATTTATTCGTCGCTGTAGTAATAAAAGAAAGAGAAAATAAACGTGGTAGAAACAGACGTCATCGCGAAAAGTTGCTGAGCACACTCTCATTATCTCGTGATGCGATGGACTCGTGTATGACTATAACAGTATCATGATCATCATTATCATCATGGTGGTGGCGACAGTAAAGCGCGAAGATGAGAACGAAAATCCTGGAACGATGACTCATGCTCTCCTTTCGTCGGTAAATCCATTCATCGTTATGACACGTATCTATCACCGAGTCGAGCCGAATCTTTAGCGTGGTATAAACCAAACCTCTCTCACACTCCTCCATCTCCTTCTCCTCCTTCTCTTCATCCTCCCTTTATCTCAACGATTCTAATATTCCACGCGTTTCCGTGGGTTATAATGAAAATTCCGCTCTCCGTCGATCTTTCCGTCCTCGTTTCATTATTTGGCACAAGTCCAGCTCTTCATTGACCTTCTCCCCTTTTTCTTCCTCCTTCTCCCACGAGATACTTTTTCCACATGATCCAGACACTCGAACGATGTTCGCATGCCTTACTACTCCACCTCCTCCTCGTCGTACTTTTTTTTTGTCCTCTCGCCATCTCTCTCTCTCTCTCTTTCACGACTTCCGGCCGACGCGTTTTCGTCCGTATTCTTCGTTCTGTTTCGCTTTCTGGATGCTTCGCGGCTGCGTGGCTCGATATGCCGGCACGCCTCGGTCTCGATTCGAAACTCCGCGGCTCGTTAATTATCCGGCTTATCGGGCCAGAAGCCTCGAGTGGAGGGGTGGGTATGCGAGGGAGTAGGAGGAGTAGGAGGAAGACGAGGAGGAGGGGGAGGAGGAGGAAGAGAAGGAGGGAGGGGGTTACGTAAGGTATATTCCAATGTACGAAAGGAGACAGCGAGCGGCGACAACGTATGTCGCATTATGGAACACACATCGCGCTGTACGCGAGAGAGCTGACAAGGGGAAAGCGCCGAGGGAACTGCGGAGGGGAGGGCAGATGACTCCGTACTACCGATAAGGGCAACAGCCTTCGAGGCCTCGAAAATACAAAAATATATATAAAATTGTAGCTTCGACGACGAAAACTATGCGTGTCCAAGCGATTCTCGACGGATTTTCGATGAAAAAAGATTCATCGACGAAAACAATATTTATTAATTCAATCACAAAGTTCATACCTTCGATCGCGTATTAAAAAATTTGAAGATTCTTGGGCCAAGAAAATGTTCTTTGTGTCGCGTAATTGTCATAGCACGACGAACACTTCAAAGAAAAACGATAAACTTCTCCCGCGTCGTTCGTCGATAATTTTTGCACTCGAGTTCTTCGTTCCCCGCCGGGAAAAGTCACGCTCGATATTTCACTTTGGTTGAGATTTTGTGTCGAAAACGTTGAAGGAAAATAAAAATCAAGACGAGTCACAACGGAGTGAATAGTGTGTAAGAGAGAGACGGAGAGAGAGAGAGAGAGAGAGAGAGCACGATGTGTATACAAACATGCCCACGTGTCTCCCTCTCTCTATATTCTCGGCGCTAAAGTTGCAAAAGTCCGAGAGAGTCTCCTTTTCTCGCGTGCACGAGCCACTAACTGCGCAGATTCGAAGCGTCTCGATCCAATTCGTTCAATTCCTTCTACGTATCGTGTACGTTTGTATATAAGGCACGTAAAAACAACAAAAAAAGAAACACGCTTCAAGTAACACCGGAAAAGCTCGCGAGATATCGTCTCGTAGCCGAGACAGGAAGTGCCCATTGCTTTTTGAATCGTCCCACGATCTTTCCTTCCATCCTGACGGACGTTTTTCTCATTATGTCATCCCGACGTGTCCCTTCCCCTGTCTCCAAAGTATCAGTGGCTCTCGGTAGGGAGGATGGCTCTTTTTCACGATCTTCACTTTCTCCTCGTTTCGAGGTTAGGTTGGGTGTTAACTCGCGGAAGGACGTTACACGCTTCCCCAATATACACGTCTCTCTGTGAATTTTGCTGCGTCGTTTCTCTTCTGTTATACATTTAATATACGCGCAAGTGTCCGTGCGGGTGTATGTGTGTGTGTGTTTATACGTTAAAGTACCAATACCAAAATGCCTGATTTGTGATAGCGCGTGTGGTGTCCGTCGTTCGAGAGACTCGGAGCCATATACGCATACACGCGCATGCGTATTAAAGAGCGAGGGAGTATACCAGTAGTTGATAATCGCGTTTGCGCAGAGACTGAGGTGCGCGCCACCACCACACGCCTGCTTCTATACGTGTATTCGGTTTTGTTGGTTAATACACGTATGTGTGTTGTGTGTGTACCGAACTGTCGGTCTCTCCCGCTCGCGAAAAAAAAACCGACACGACGCAGTTACGTCCGATCGTACGTGTGTGTTTGCTCTCGCACTCTTTCTCTCCCTCGCACTCTATCCTCCGTTGCCTTCTCACCGTTTTCTCTACCACATACTCGCTTCTTCTTCTTCTTTTCACCGTCCACACTTCTCTCCCTCGAAATACGTTGAAGACGTACACATGCACGTACGGTTCATATATCTATATATCGTTTACTTCGGTTACAAACTGCGTGAAAGTAGCTCGCAGATTCTTCCTTGTTTTCGTAGCTCGCTCGTTTCTCTTTCTTTACGTACGACTACGTCGTTTCCTTCTCCCTCTCGTTGGATGTTTTGTTTTGTATTTTTGTCCACCGGAATGGCAATGAGACCGTGCGAGACGAGCGTCGTCGCGAGGCAGAGAAAGGTCGGGGCAAAGGCAATCGTGTTAAAATGGCCGCGAGAGGTTATGGATCTTTTATATACATTGTGTATATATGTGTGTGTGTGTTTGATTTTTTTCTGTGTGTGTTTGTGGCTATCCCGCGTGCGCGTATATTCGCCGAGAGCGCGAAAGCTGCTCACCCGATCTTCCTCGTCTCGTAGGTTAGGTGTCGTCGCGCGGTTTCTTGCCTCACTATTTTTCTCTCTCTCTCTCTCTCTCTCTCTCTCCTTTTCCTTTCGGATTCTTCCTCGAATGCGATATTTCTTCGCCTGAGAAAGACGAAATTGTCGTTTCACTGGGTTTCGTGTGTGAACGACAAGCGGGATTATTCGAACACGCGAAGAGAAACGTCTCGACGAAAAAAAAGCGAGAAATACGAGACGCGCGAACGGCCCCGCTTGGGCTTTATGATCTCCCACGCACTGACGTTGTGGCGCGCGGTCCGCGTGGGACTGTGCGCGCTTCGCGAGTTCGACACTGTTCTCGCCGCGCCGCGACCGCCCCCTTTCCGCGACCATGACCAAACTTCCCCTACCCCGCGGTCGCTCGAGAATTTCCTGCAATACCGGCCGATCCCAGCGCGCTCTCGCGGTTCGCGAAAATAGTTGTATGATAAAGAGGAAGACGGGGATCAAGAGTCAATGCTAGGATTTTATTATCGGCGAGACTGTCAAAAAATACAATTTCCCGTATGCATGATTTACCTGGTATTTAATATTTAATATTCATACTCAGGACGAAAGTTTACACGCTATAATTAAATGTTTTAGATTGAATATCGTCAGGAAAAGCCTGGTTGTTCGACAGGACGCGACGAACTCTCGGGTGTCATTTAAATTTAATTTTCAAACGTGAAATTACACGTAGCTACAATTTTACATAAAATTTTCATTAACCAGCAAATGTTATCTACTTCGTTGGACGCGGTTTAAGTTTATAATTGGCAAGCTTTGTGTCGTTTGACGACGTTGAAAATAATTTTATCAAAATGATTTTATGTAAGAGAAATTCAAAATTATTATCAGCGAATATAAAATTAATTTTTAATATTATGAATAATGGTCTCCTGGAAAATCGAAGAATTGACGCGTTAAATTATGTAACAGAGGGATAATTTTAAACGGCGAAGAAAAGGTCGAGAATAAATTGTATTCACGGTAAGACCCAGATCTGTCCTTCACGAAGAATCCAATGTTGCATATTACACGGAAATATATATATATATATATATTTCCATATATTTCATATATATATACGTACATATAACGTAAGCTACTGCGAGTCTTTACGAAGGGGAAGACAAGAGCGAGGCACGATAGAGAGTCGAGAGAGTGCGTCGAGGGCCAAGTGCACGAGTGTCGTCACATCCGGTACCAGGGGAGAGTATACACCGCGAGACGGTATGCGTATACAACGCATTTGTCTCTTCTCCTTTTAATACGTACGAAGCGTTCTCGCAGGCGGCACGTTTAACTCCGATGGTCACGGTATCGCGTATATATTTATAAATACGATTCGTAAATACACGTGAAAGGCGTAAATTTCTGTGTGATTCCCGATCAAGGATACACGCGAGCCAAAACTATTAATAATTATCGATGTTTGCTGCGTGCAAAAGTCCCGGCCGGAAACGGTCTAATTTAAAATTGCATTCGAAACAATTTTACGAATGATTTACAAATTTTCGTGATTTCTTTTTCATATTGAATTGTGACGCCAAAATCATAAAATTCAACGTCCGAATCATAAAATTCCAACGTCAATTGATCCGATTAATTTCACGAAACACTAAATTCTCGACTATTTTTTTAATCGAAAATCAAAATCTTATTTCTTATTTCAATTAAGAAACAAAAATATTGAATATTATCACCGATCGATAAATTTTCAATTGTGGAAAATTAATGATAATAATAAAAAATCCTAAAACTTAGAAATTCGAATATTTTTCCTGCTTTTTTTATTAGTCGAGTGATGGGCCATGAAATGTTTCGTTGATGTTTTTGCATTTTTGTTTTCAAAGATGAAAAGAAGACATTTTGTAAAACGAGGCCAGGAAGCGTGGCAAAAGTCGAGGGGAAACGAGGCAATATCGACTCTCGAATTTCGTTTCGACCTCGCGGTAAACGCGGACCAATGCGATGGGATCGGGGGGGCTACGACAACGACAATCGAGAATCGCTTATCTCTACGTGCGCGACGATGGTGGCGCGCAAACACGGACTCGTTGCTGATGTAACCGTGTAACATGTCCGTGAGGCCAAGCGAGGCAGAAAAGTGTAGAGCGAAGAACGACCTCGACGGGGCAACATGACGATAAACGACGCCGTCGTTCTCTATATAAACTACGACGTAGAACGGTCACGTGACGACGTGACGTAGGATAAAAACGAGCTCTAGCTCACGTGTCGAGACTGACGTCACGCGCTTTGTAGCACACCGAGAAGTTCGATCAATCTGCTTATTGGCTAGACGCGTGTCCTGAACAGACGGCAGCTCTGTACTTACTTCGACAAATTGCAGGACTCGTTTATTATCTATCGTTCGGGAAAACAACAAAAAAGAAATTATTTTCACATCGAATATATATTTTTTTCGTATAAAATTTGTTTAAAATCATTTTATTATTATTATTATTATTATTATTTATATATATTTATTTTATTTATAATTCGTCGGTTGAAATTAAACTTTCGATCAGAAAAAAATGAGGGATTAATTATGCTGAAATTGTGCGAAGCTGTGTTAAGCTCGTTAAAATCTCGCCTTGTCACTAATCTCGCTGTGAGCTACCGAGGCTTCGTCACGATTGCTCACGGTCTTCGAGGGAATTCGATTTACCGAGAAGAGCGTTTAGAGAATCCGATACGAGGATGATATATCCACGCCTCTATGGACTATCGATCAGTCAGTGGAATCGAAGGCGCTGGAATTCGTCAGACGAGCTCTCGGAAAAGTCGCGATATATATGTTTTCCTGCCGTTTGAACGACGAGGTGAATGAATAAGGTGTGTGCTCGCGCGCGAGACGAGTCACTTCCGGAACAGGATCTCGTGTGACTCGATCGACTGGAATGTCGTTAATCATAAATCCTATTTTTATTCTCTTTTCTTTTTTTTTCTACAACGAACGATATCGAGGATCGCGAAGAGCCGCGAAGAGCCGCGAAGATCGTTCGACGCCGGCGCTCGGCGAATCGTTCTCGGTCACGATTAACGAGAACGACCCAAGCGTCACGATTCTCGCACCGTGATTCACGCCCGTATTTGCGAAAATTCCCAGTAATTCGCGGAGGTCGTGAAGAGGCCGATTTATCCGATCAGGGATGAATCGGAATAACGAAAAACAAACGTGGATAATTAAAAAAAAAATATTTAAAAAAGAGAAGATCGAAATCGAGATTTTTGTATCCACGATTAATCATTTTTCCGACACCGTTGACGAAAAAAACAACGGGAAGTAGTCGCTATGAGCAAATTCGATATTTTCCAACGATAAAACGATCGCAACTCGTCGAAAGCTGCGACTGCTTTTATCATTATCGTTGCAATCGGATTATTCTCGGAACACAATGGACCTGTCGATCAATGATCGATTCAATCCAAATTATCGAAAATTCGCGACGAATCTCGTTCGTAGACGATAATTAACCTATTCGTTATATTTTCAATCCGTCGAAAATAATTTATACAAAATTATCTTAAATTTGATTCGTTTGATAAAAAAATCGATTCGAGTCGAACAAATACGAATATCGATGATAAAATGTGCGTCTGTGCGTGTGTGTGTTTTTTCATCGATCTTCAAAATTGCCAAGACAACCCTAACGAGTTTCATTTGTCACGAGAGTTCTTTTTTCTTTTCCCTCAAAATTAAACGAAAACCTTTCTTTTTTTTTTGTCTCGGCGCGAACGAGATGATGCGTGAGACACGAGAATGTACTCGTCGGAGATCTCGTTGCTCTACGCCATTTACGGCAAGAGAGTTGGCGTAGCGGTTGGCGTAGCGGTTCTCTCTCTCTCTCTCTCTCTCTCTCTCTCTCTCTCTATCTCTCTCTCTCTCTCGACATAAGTTGCTTTCTGAACTCACGCGCGGGACCAAGTTCCACCGACGCCGCGAACACGACAACGTCGTGGGTCGCTGCCTTCGAGTTCGCTGCGAAGGAACGCGCGCGGGACAACTTTTTTTTTCGTACTCCGCGGGTTCTCTCTCTCTCTCTCTCTCTCTCTTTCTCTTTCTCTTTCTCTCTGTCTCTTTCTTTCTTTCTCTCGCTGCGGGACCCGCGCGGCGGCAGCACGACCTACGAGACTCCGAATCGACTTAAGAGTCGAAGATCTCGCTCCTTTCCAATGGGCTCCGTATACTTATACGCTATAAGCTATATATACGAAATGAGATGAACAAGACCTGCGCCTCCTCAACAGAGAAAGAGAAAAAGAATGTGTGTGTATGTGATGGGGGGGGGGGGGGGGGGAGGAGAAAGAGAGAAGAGACTGTCCCAAGGCATCGAGACCTCTCCCTGCCTTTCTCAATACAAAAACCGGATTCTCCAAATTCCCCTGACTCTCGAGTCCGTTCCTACACACATACGAGCGGAGATACACACATTCACACGGACGCTATGTGTGATCGATTGTACTCTCTCTTCGATCTCTCCGCCAAGAATTCACGACGTATCTCTTGTTATTTGCTCGAAAAAGAAAAATATACAATATTATTTTTTTTAAGGATTTCTGCGTAAATAAAAAAAAACAACAAGAACGATATTAATTTATAATCGAGGGTAATACAATTTTGGGAAAATCGATTTATCGAATTTCTTCGATAGAATTGTTACCGTTATTTTCACTTGGATTTTACGATCTAGACGATCGCTACGAAAAGGTAATGAAAATAATGAAAATAATACTTTTTATTTATTTATTTATTTTTTTTCCGGACGTAATAAAAATTCGCCAAAAGTTTGTAAAAACGCGACGAGCCTAATGACCCGTTAAGAATTAAAAAAAAAAAATTGAAATAATTTAATCGCGATATAAAAAATTACGATTTATTTAATTGCGCGAGAGGCTCGCTGCGAAATTGTTTATTTACTCGGTTGTTTTTGTTGCCTTATTATTTTTCGACCGAATCGCCGTGGCATCGAAAACGCGATTATATTCGTGCGTGCTGCAACTGTGCGTGTCGTTTCGTCATCCATATCTCTCGTCGCGTCTCTCTACACACCGCGCGTAATACATGGCGAGAGCGAGAGAGATGGGAAAAAGAGGGCTACGAGAGCGCGATCCCATACACACACACGCGCGCACACGCAAATTCGAGTGCGAACGCAAAAGAGAAAGAAAGAGAGAAAGAGAGAGAGAGAGAGGGAAAAATACGAGAGTCAAAGAGGAAAAGAGCAAACGAGAGACGACGAAGAAGAAAAAAAGAAAAAAAAGAAAAAAGGGAGAGCCGAGAGGGACGAGAGCGTAGCCTCGAGTGAGAGTACCACGGGAGTGCGAGTGAAAGAGCGATTGGGGAGAGTATATTTTTAGCGGTTACACATTGTTGTTGACGCTGTGCTACAGCGCTAAGAACGGGACCGAGACATTGAACCGCGAAAGAGCGACGAAGAAACGCAGATACGTATATATCTATGTGTGTGTGTATATATATATATATATATATATATAAATAATGTATGTGTGCGCGACGAGAGTGGCTACGGCCTCTTTGCGAACGTAGTAAGTTCGTAGTGATCCGAACCTCGCTATATATCCCTATCCTTCGTATATTCGTGGTTCACGCACCCAGCCACGCACGCAACCGAGCCATTTGTCGACGCTCGAGCATCGAGTCCCTTTCGCGCTCGTTGAAACGGATAGCTAATACTTTCTCGTATCTCACATATATATATATATATTATATATGTGTATATATGTGTGTTTTTTTTTGTGTATGCGACTTCCACGTAAAAGGGACAAATATTGGTCACAACGGTGTTATTCACCAGCAGCATGGCCGACTGCGAAAGTCTGAATGAGAATTTAAAAAACGAAATAAATAATTATTAACGACAAAAATGAGGAAATAAACAAATCGAGACGGGTTTTTGTTTCTCGCGTAGGCATTTTCACAAAATCTTTCCCATTTTTTTTGAAGTTGAGATGAGAAGATTCGTTTTTTTTCTTCTTTTTTTTTGCGACGACCTGTCGAAATGTTTGTAAAGCGGGGAGTAAAGACTAATTCCACGAGAAAAAGTAATTCGAGACACCCGTAACACCGTGGTTAATAATCGGCGAGAAGAGCGTCTTTGACCCGATGCGCGATGTTGCCATCGGAGTTCACGGCCCGTGGAGATAACGAAATTCATTCACAAGTGTCCGAGGAGATCGGGATTTCAGAGACGGTAGTATCTTTCTCACACTCTCGTAACGACGCAGTTGTCGATGCTTTGGAGCAATGGAAAATCGACGAGAGAGAGAGAGAGAGAGAGAGAAAATAGAGAAACGGAAGTTGGATGAGAACGAGAATGGCTCGATCGAACGTTCTACCCTCGCGTTAACGCGGTATGACGTGTAACGACCTACATAAGGATTGACGCAATCGCGGGATGAATTCTAGCTGGGCTGTACCGAATACTCCCGAATTCTTTACCTATGACCTTACCTACGTGTCGATTCGCTCGAAAGAAAAGACCGGATGCGAATATTTCCAGACGATTTTGTTCCTACCCAAAAATTTGCTCGGGAACAATTATAACGATTATTTCTATTTTCAAATAAATTCGATGAAAATCTATGAATTTTATCCACGAGAAAATTCGTAATAAATTCGAAGCGCGCGAAATGAAATTATATCGTTTCGTACTCACTCGTCGTGTCATCCGCATCGAGACTCTCAACGATAATTTCTGAGACTTACCTGCAACACAAAAAATAAAATAAATTTTTACAAAAATATTTTCGAAGATAAAATAAATGAAAAATAAATAAAATTGTGAAATATTTCAATATTTAATTATCATTATCGTTATTACATGGATTATAAAATTTGATATTCGCGTGATAGGAAATTCGTACGATTATCTCGAAACGCATTGGAGATATTTGTTTCTGGGAAAAACCGTGGCGGAATGAGATCGAGAGAATTTAACGGCGGAACACCTGGACCGGAGGATGGCCCTGTGTTACATGCTCGGTATAGAGCTCGCTTTCGGGGCGGCGAAACACACCCTGGCATCTGCTCTCGAACCCACTTTCAATCCTCCTTCTGTCGCGTGCTCATTTTTCTTTCTCGTTTCTTTTTCGGCTCATCGCTTCTCCGCCACCCGATACAATCGATAGAATGTGCCTATATATACGCGCACGTGTCGAGCGTCAACGCGGAAATGCCAACGTGACGCACAAAAAAACGCCCAAACGGTACATTTTCATCGATTCTTCGAAATAAACGAAGAATACAAATGAGTCGTCTCTAATTATCGATAACAACAATAATAATAACAATCTCGAGTCGAACGAGTCCTTGCAAACATTACAAAAAATCGTTCAAAAAAACATTACAAAAAAAGGATAATTTCGTCCTTTAAAAAAAAACAAAACAAAAAACACAATTTTCGTGACTGAATTTTGACTGATTAACGACGTTAGATCGAAGTTTCGACGAATCTTGAAACAACGAGTTAATGGTAGGAGCGACGTCCGCAAAAGTTTATCGAGCCCTACGAGACTCGTGTCGCGCGTGTCGCCCTTCCTACCATCGCGTATCATTATACCTCGCGTCCCTATCAAAATCATCATCATCATCATCATCATCATCATCATCATCATCATCATCATCATCATCATGGCAACGTCACGTGAGCTGACTAAGCTATCCTGGTTAATTAATATATTACAAAAAAAAAGAAAAAAAGAAAAGAAAAAAAAAGAATAAAAAAAAGCAAGAAAAGACACGAGTCTCGTTATAAACGCACCGATGCACCGCATATGCGCCTCGAGGGTTCTCTCTTGCAACGTCATCTCACGCATGCGCACACGTACGTATTAACGTTATACTCGTAAAGAAGCGTCCAAGGGTTTGCGCCACGGTCGTAGAGCCCTCGGGATGAAGGTTGAAGGTGGTCGCGGCCCGGTGAAGCCCCCGAGAGCAGGTGATGGGAGAACGGCGCGCGGTCGCGTGCGCGTCCTCGAGAACCTTACCCCTGCTGGCTGTAAGCGCTCCTCGACGCTTTCCATCCACCTTATTTTTTTTTCCACACATATAGGTAGGTATACGCACATTTTTCCGTAACATACGAATGTATTTTTCGAGTACGTATCGCTCGCACTGTTTTATCTTGTATTATGCAAAGAATATGCATCGAATATATATATATATATATATATATATATATATATGTGCGTATTAGTGTGCGAGGTTGTTATTGTTGCTCGTGCGGCTCGTAAAAGTGAGCGAAACGAGCCTCGACGCTTTAATGACGATTATCGACCAAGGCTCGCACGTGTACGTACTCCTGTTATTTTAATCGTACACGATCGCTATTCGTCGTGGCATTACTATACTACCTCCTTTCTCTCTCTCTCTCTCTCTTTTCTTCTCTCTCTTACTCTTTTGCCACGGCGCGTCACTTCGGTTTATCGCACAGGTATACGAAGTGCAGGTACGTAACGAGGGAGATACGCGTATATATATATATATATATATATGTATTTATATCGATAGAAATATACGCCTGAAAGTATATCTATAGATGGAGGTGTACGTCATACGTACGAGAATATCGCGGAATAAAAAATGTACTCGGACAATCACAACCCTCTTTAAAAATCAATCGGGTGAAAGTTTCGTCCGGTTCTATCTTGGCGAATCTCCTAGCGCGACTGTTTGTTTGTTTTGTTGTTGTTGTTTTTTTTTTGTAGTTTAGTCTCTTCCTTCCTTTTTCTCATTTAATGCAGTAATCTTCATAATTGCGAGCCTTGCCTCAAGAGTTTAACAGGTACACGGGGATAAATCGGGTCGGAGACGAGAAACGACTTTTGTTCTTTCTTTTGGAAGAGAGAGAAAGAGAGCGTTTTTTTTCTCGCTCTCGCCAAGCCACAACGGTTAATTTGAAACCCCTTAAAAATAAAAGCGAGCCGCGTGCTGCTGCTTGCTCGTCGTCGAGTTTAATGCCGAGTTCGTCCGTCCGTTTCTCGCGCACACCCGCTTCTCGCTCAACCCACCCCGTTTTCACCCCGTTCGCGTTCGCACAGAGGTTGAAGGTTGATGATGCATACAAGCGTCGGAAGTAAGAAAAGAAGAAGAATAAGAAGAAGAAGAAGAAAAGAAGAAAAAGGAGAAGAGAAACAAAAAAAGCAACGAAATTTCTCGGAGAAACTCTTCGCTACGTAATACGACATCGTGTCGAGAACGAGATGCGGGGTGATGCGGGTCGCCTTATTATTTGCTAACGATACCAACAACCAATTTCAAAGCGCATTTTTTTACAAACCAACTCGTTTTTCCCACGGATGAAAAATATTCGAACGCCGTGGTTACGAAAAAAACAACGTTAGCGAAAAATTCAAAAATATTTCGAATGAAAACAAAAAATCAACGCGCCGAGATTATTCTCCCGTTTGGCCGACCCGCGTTGCCCCTACTCTCCGACTGCAGACAGCCGAGACTCGCGGCCGAGACGAAAAGTCGTAAGGAATAAAGTGGAGGGGGTGGATAAGGGGGATGTTAATAAAAGCGGCGATGGTAGAAGGCAAAAGGAGGAAAGAAAAAAAAGCACGAGAGAAAAATGAAAAGAAGAAGTATATAAGGAGACGGAGAGCTAGAGAGAGAGAGAGAGAGCCTTAAGCAGGGGGGCAGCAGGTGATGCGCCAGGTGGAGTACGTCGGCGCGTGCGCGTTGCCCCCCGCCTTCCGGTCACGTGTCCGTCGTCTTCGTCGTCTTCGTCGTCTTCGTCATCGTCGTTCTGGGACCGAGAGAACCCCCAACCCCCTGACCAACTATATATATATTGTATATTCACCACCCTCTATGCTTTTTTTCCTCGGTTAGGCGCGACGCGCGAGTTCTCTTCGTTATTTCAGAATTCTCGTTCTTCCTTTATATTTCTCTTCCACATTATTTTTTTTTGTTGTTTCTCCCTTCTTCTCCATCCCACTTTTTTTTTGCCGACCCAGTGGAGAAAACACCCTCTCAATTCTTTTCAACCCTGTCATTTTTTATTTTGTTTTTCTTACTTTTTCAGTGTACAACCTAATGGTTTGCGCCTCGTATAGCGTTCTTAATTTTCCATATTACACCGAGCGGCTACCACGCGAACGTGTCTACATTACCGAGGGGAAACATCAACATCCCTCATTATACGTACCATCTCGCGTTACCCAACTATCGTCACTACTAGCCTCATCCTCGCATCGCATCGGACATTTTCTCTCTTACAATTAGTCTGGTTACGCGCGCGCGACTGGAAATTTTCCCTTGGTGTATAATTGGACGACTGTGTAATTTGTTTCGAGCGTATACACGATCCTCTCTTACCCTTGATAAATATTATCGACGGTGATATCAAAAAAGATTGTTTCAAAGATTAATTAATATAGCGACGATGATTTTTTATTTTTAGTCGATTAATCGATTAATCGAAATAACAAATTTAAAAAATTCGAACAAAATCGAACTCTCATAATTTATCGCCAATTAACGCTTGCACCTCCCCCCCCCCCTTACGAGCGAAGATTAACGATCTTCAGGCTTTTCCAACTCGGTTCAAAAAATAAGAAAATAAATGAATATTTCAATGTCCCTAGGCCACGCGAGTCTCGTGCTGCGAGAAGGATATAGAAAGACGCCAAAAGAAGAGTCTACTCTGGTGTACCCCCGGACGCGCGGCAGATGCGCCATCGAGAAACAACACAGGCTCCTCGGGGTTTCCTTTTTTTCCGACTGTGCGTCTTTGAGCGAGAATTAAGAAGAAAAAATAATAATATAAAAAAAAAAAAAAAATGCACAGTGTTGGAAAGAGGCACCGCGTGCCGCCCGGTGTTGATTATACGCGACTCGTATGCTCGTAGCCAAAAAAACATTTTCCAACTTTTATACACACGAATATATATATATATACATCTCTGTCTCTACTTGTTCTTCTTCGTCAAAGGTTTTTTTCTCTCTCTCGCTTTCTAAATATAAATATATATATATATATTGCTCTCGTTCGTTTTTGTCGTTTTTTTTTTATTGGCGTCGAAGCGACTGCAGCGAAGAAGCCGAGGGCGCGTCGGAGGGCGAACAGGACAGGAAGTCCGATAACCATCGACCCTTGGCGAGAGCGTCGGCCTGACATCGGGAACGCGCTCGCGCGAGATCGAACGATGAACGAGCGAGAAAGAAAGAAAGAACGAAAGAAAGGAAAAAAGAAAGAAAGAAAGAAAGAAAGAAAGAGGGAGAGATTCTTATTTGTTGTTACATATCCCCACCCCCTCCACTCCTCGAGCTTGAATTCGCGGGTGCGCGTTGTTATTACAATAAGTAATGAGAAAATGAGATAGAAGGGCGAATATAGAAGCGGGGTGGTCGAGCTTCTTGAGAAATTTTCATCTCGACGAGCAGACGAGGAGCTGCGATTTGAGCCGCGACGAAACATAAACGGAAGTTGAGAGCTGAGATAAAAGTTGGGTCGAGAATACGTTTGAGTGCGACGAGAGGGAGTTCAAGTTTTTTGTTTTTATTCAACACCGAAGATGTGGGAATTACGTTGTCGTAAACTGAGAAATATTATTGACGACGAGACGAAGAAACAGTCTCGAGCGGGACAGTCGTAGGATTTATATGAGAACCTGCGCACAAGCCCTTTGTCCGTTGTTTAATCCGCGTTGCATCGGACGGATCTCGAGCCTCCCGTTTATCTCGCGACGACGACGAGACGTATTTTCTTTCCTCCGTGGCTAGACACGAGCTAAGCACAAAGACCACGGGGCACTTGATACGCGTGTTTTCGAGTTTAATTTTTATTGCATTTTTCCTGACTCTGCTCTTCGGGATTAAGAAGAATTTCACTCGACGATGAAACCGCTTCTTGTTTTTATTATTTCTTTACGAAAAGCCTTTTTTTTAGTTAAAAAAAAACAATAAAACTAAAATCGTTTTCGAAGGAGAAAAAAAAGTGTAATTTTTTCAAAATCGATGAAAAATCCGGAGAATTAAATTTGTTTTTTTTTTTGTCGAATTCGGAGAGAATTTTGTTCACTTCGTGATTTTCCGGATCGTTTCACGATCTACGTCGAGTTAAGCGAGAAGACGGAGATTGGTGAAACGGGAGACCACGTGCCACGCACACGGCGGCTGAAGAAACGCACCAGGTGCATCTCGCTATTTATAAGCGTATACAGAAGCTCCGGGGCACGCGTCCTGCTGCAAACGATTCTCGGGGGTTATAAGATCGTGGAATTTTCGGGGCAAAGAACCGAGGGACGGATTTTCTTTTCTCCCTTCGCGAACGAGAGCAGATGACGAGGAAATCTGGTGGCTCGAGTTATACCTGGTTCGCGTCATTGGCCTTTTTTTTATTTCGTGCTCGCATATACGGCGTCTCAAGAAAAAAAAAAAAAAAAAGAAAAAAAGAAAGAGAAAGAGAAAAAAAACAACGCTACAATGTCTCGAGCCACAATCCCCAAACGCGATCGTCCCTCGGGCCAAATCGTTGGCGCACGCGACGTACACCGAGAAGGTAAGTACCGCGAATCTTAGAAAAAGAGACGAGAGTCTAGATGGTTTTTGAAAGGAAAAAAAGCCTGACATCGAGGATCGAACCAGAGAAACGTCGAGGAAAGAGAGCGAGAAGAATAAAATCGGGACGAGGGTTGCAAATGCATACGCACAAATATATATATATATATATATATGAGATGCCGTTACGGCGCGTATACCAACGATTTTTTTTTTTAAACGTGCACAATGCAACGCGCGAAATCACTTAATCGAAAAAGACCCCGAGAGCAGATGCGCTCCGAGAGAAGAGAGAGAAGCAACGGGCCCAGGTTCGTTGCACGCGGCTATATATCGCTCGGTGCCCACAAGCCCCGCGCGAGAAGTGACGGCAGAAGTCGAAGCCAAGAAGAAGAAGAAGAAGAAGAAGAAGAAGAAGAAGGCAAAAAACCGAAGAAAAAACGAAAGAAACATGAAAACGAAGGGAAAAAAACAGGAGAATTGCATTAATTTTAGTTCGCGAGAGAGAGAGAGAGAGGGGCCTCTGTGGGCCGGTCGAAAACACGGCGGAGCTCTCGCTCGAGCAACAGATGTGCGCGCGGGGCTGCGCGCGCGCGCGCTCGCGCACGAGAAGTGTATTATGCGAAGCTTATTTCCAAGACTGCGAAGCGTTGCGCGACCCTCCCGCTTCCCTCTTTCTTTGCGATGGGCTTATATACCTCCTCTCCACGATTCTCTTTCGCTCCTTTATCCTCGACATTGTAACTCGTTGTCAGGTGAAACGGGCACAATCGGGAGAAATGAAAAAAGAAAAGAAAAAAGAAAAAAAAAAACAAAAACAAAAAGAAAAGAAAGAAAGGAGATATGGACGAAAAGGAAGCGGAAGAGTCGAGGGCAGGAGTATCGGAACGAAATTTCAAATTGGATATCCACGATGCGCGTTACGGACGGGAGAAAGTACCGAAGTTCACTAATACGTATTATTAGAAGGGTGAAGTTTGAAAAAAAGAAAGAAACACGACAAAAAAACCCTAAAATAAAGTAAAAATATGGCAGACGAAGTAGGGAGGAAGGGAGGAAGAAGGAAACACATGCCGCGAGTAAGGCTCGTGCCACGATGAAGAAAAGTCTATATATATATATATATATATATATATATATATGTTATGTAGTAAGTTTCTCCGTCTCGTGTACGGGGCGCGTAAACGTTGCAGCTGCTGTCCCGCTGCTCTTGGGGCCCCCCGTTCGCCACTCTCGCGGCACCACGAGAGAAGAAGCTCGTCGTCGCGTTCCCCGACCCTAAGGACCCGCGACCGAGAGGCCCTCGTTCTCGTTCTTTCTCCCTACGATGCCTTCTTTCCTTCCTTTAAAACAAGATGCGGCATATGTGTGTGTGTGTGTGGCTAGCCACCATACGCCACCTTCGGCCCACCACCAACAGGGTGCGTCGAACTTCTATGCATCTATGGGCTCTTTCGTGTAAAATCAAAACGATTTTTCGACGAAAGATTTTTTCGAAAAATTAATTCACATTCTCGTACCACTTTCGTGAATTTTGATTATTTAAAAAAATGTTCTTACCCTATTGTAATCTTGATCAATGAGACTTTCAGAGATTGGAAGAAGATTGATGACGAGTCGAAACAAAATTTATCGATTAAAAATTGATTTAATTTAGACCGAACGCCCTGTATACGCTCGTATAGATGATTTCGCGTAGACGTCCTAGCTTACTGCATCGTACAGTATTAATATACACAAGACTGTATATATATATATATATATATTTATGTACCGAAAACCATAGAAGCTAGAGGGAAGCGAGAAAAAGGGCCCAGAAGTGGGCACGAGACCGAGACGAGGTAAAGACGAGGTCCTTGTACATAAGGTGTTGTTATATAGGGAAGCGTTGAAAAAGGACGAGAGACTGCGCGAATGCTCCGCACCTGGAGCTCCCTCCTTCTCTTTCTTTTCGTCCGACTCGCGCCTCTGGCAAGGTCCGCACACAAACTGGCTCGTACATAAATTTATATACGAGTATGTACGGGAAGTTATGTACACTTTGAAAGATACCACTTCACGTTAACCGCGTGTCCGTCGCTTCCTCCGTAATTTTCGTTCCCTCTTCTTTTCTTTGCATCGTCGAATCAAAATAATATCTCCCGGGGCACCGAAGTGGGCAGAGTGAGGTTAAAAAACAAAGAAACGTAAAATAAAAAAGATTTTTTTTCTTGTTTTTTTTTTTTTTCTTCGGGGGAAGTTCAAAGTTGCTTCGAGACGCCGGAAGCTCTTCGGTCGTACCACGCCCGATAACTCTATGGTTATATAGTTTGAAACGATCTTGGGACCGATACACCCGACAACATTGTGTGTAAGTGAACGAGTGCAGCTGGCCAAATATTGTACTCTCCCTTTTGGGCCCGAAGAACTAGCCGAAGAGGATCTCCGAGAATCATATTTCATTCTCTGTACTTTTATAACGCCAGTTTCGTCCGCGTTTGTGAAATTTACCGGGTGATAAGATTTAGCATCGATAAACGAGGGTCAAAACACGATTTACCATGTAAATAAGGAAAATTATATTATTATGATTTTTATATTAATAAATTGGACAAGTAAGGGATAAATATTTCGATCATTCTCCGTATCGTTGAATAATGAATTATTAATTTGAAATTTAGTTTAATATCGTTTGGAAAAAAAATAACAACCAACGGTCGAATTATTAATCTTTCGTCAAAAGTCAATTATTTTTCGAGCGTATTTTTATCTGTCGGAAATTTAATAATTCTTATTTTTAATAATACGATGAAAAAGCTAATAAATGATTAATTATTCAAGACCGAACTTTTTTTTTCTTGACAAATCGTGGTAAAGGTTGAGAACCTTTGATTATTTTGGGGGCAAGTTAAGCACGACGAGACGAAGAAGAAACAGCAGAAGCGACTACTGCTCCGGGTGGCGGATCACGCATCGTCGAACAAATTCGATCGTTGTCACGGCGTTTGACGGCTATTTGGGCAGCGGAGATATATTCAGTTACCTCGGGAGGGCTTAACACGAGCTCCGCGCGTTCGTAACACGATCACTTGCTCTTCGCGTATAGTCGCGTCTCGTCTTCTTTTTCGGCGATGAAATTTTTTCTTCTTTCCTTTCGTCGTTCTTGTTTCTTGTTTTTTATTTTTTATTGTCCGTCTTCTTCCTGAAAGAACAAGGACAAGAGACGCGAGAGGTACGATCGAACGCGGTTCGATGCCGCGCTAAAATAATTTCTCGAATCGAGATCGACGAGCCGGGAACGAGGGAAAGAAGAAGAAGAAGAAGAAGAAAAAAGATCCTAGAAGCGGTTTCGCTCGTACGAGGAACTCCGAGGGTGGTCGCGGCTCGACCTACGTAGCTGTGGGATCATTCGTTACACGCTATTCGAAATCATGAAAGAAGAAAAACGGTACCGCGAGAAGAAATACGAAAAACAAAAAAAATTCAAGGAAGGAACACCCTTAAAAAATACGTTAAGGGGTTGATAAATAACAAAATTGTTTCTCTTTATTAATTACAAAATTTGAAATAACGTGGAATCAGAACTAAAATATTGGCGAGACGATGAAATTTCGAAGGAATCGAAGATTTGCAACCCCCGAGATTGGAAGTTGAGGGGTGAGAGAAGGAAAAAGGATCCATCTCGGGCTTGTCTCATTCTGTCTGGTCTCTTTATTCTTTGACCACAGCAAAGGAGTGGCTGAGAGTCAGCAGGATAGAAAGTCTGAAGTCTGACAAGAGAGAGAGAGAGAGAGAGAGGGAGGGAGAAAGAGAGATGAGCGAAAACTGACGCGGAGGCCAAGAAGCACTTAGCTCCCCCACCGCCCTTGCGTCTAGTTCAATTCACGTCAAAATCGGGGAGAAGCGTCTCGCACACTTCGTTATTCGACCTGCTGCGGTTATAACGCCCGAGACGTGGTAAAATGCAGCAACGTCGTAAGAGGAAGCGATCTTCGTAGAAGAGAAAGAGATTGGGGGAGGAGAAGGAGGCGAAGAAGTTGAAAACGTCCATCCCCGATGGACTTTTAGATTTTCCTAGCAGACTTCGAAACTCCGATAAAGCCACGATTTTCTCCTCATATTCGAAACATTTTGCCCGTATCGTCTATTAAAATGAAAGATGAAAAAAGAATAAGGCAAAACAAAACAAAAATTCCTCGAACTTTGTCAATCCAACGTGGAAAATTCGCGGTTGAGAAATTTCGATCGATCGTCGAGCGATGCTTTTCCGTACTTTACCAACCCCTCGATACAACCCCTCTGGCCTCGTCATTGTGAAATTACAACGTGCCGGTAGCACCAGAAATTCTCCGAGGTTCGAACTGAATCTGATGGAAATATATTTCATCTGATACGGAAGGGCAGTAATGGCAGAAGGAGGAGGGAGGAAAAAGGGGGCGAAGATTTCGAGCAGATGTTGCCTATCGTTGTTCCACACTTTTACGTTGCATTGTGCACTTATTGGAATCCGAAAATATTAACAACCGTACGTCTGCCTGTGAGTTGGCAATTTGTAACGGAATACGGAAGTAGAGGCGAATCAGTGTCGATCGCTACCTTTTGAACGTAAAAAAAAAAACAAAAATACATAAATGTATTTTATTCATTCTATCTGAAAATTACTTGAAATTATTATTTCGACGTGAAAATATCTTGAAACACGTTTTTTCGATAAATAAAACTACCCTGTTACGTACGTAAAGAGCGTACGAGGACGAATTGGAGTAAAAGTCGATCGACGCGACCGAGACCTTGCACGAAATCGTAACAAAAAAAGGAAAGAACGAAAAAAGAAAACGGAGAATTGATCGAAAGTGAAAATGGGAATGTACAGAGTCATGGTAAGAGCGAGAGAGAATTTCACCTTCGAATCTCGTACACCGTAGAACGTAATATCATTTCACTTTCGTTTCCGAGGTTTTCTCTCTCTCCCTCTCTCTCTCTCTCTCTTTCTGTCGCGTGGAATCGAAATTACTTCACGGTGGAAGGAGCAAAACGGCAAAGTGTGTGTTCCCACCGTTTGATGAAAACGAGAGAAGACGAGGTCGAAGACGTCCCCGACGATACAGGAGAAGGGGTGGTTCGGCGACGGTGGAAAAGAAAGAGAGAGAGAAAGAGAGAGTAAGCGAGAAAGCGAGAGAGAGAGAGAGAAAGCGAGAGAGAGAGAGAGTCTGCGGCTGCGAGAGGCAAATGTTACAAGGAAGAAAAGTAAAATCGGAACACGGCGCCACCACCACACCCCGCATTCGCTACCCTTCGCCAACCTTCATCCAACCTCTCTCGTTCTTCAACCCCCGTCGACTAAAACCCCTCGTCCGGGAGCGAGTGTAACGCCCCCTCGACGATGAGGCAGACGGCGACGCCATTTCCGCGTGGGCGTGCGCCGCTTTCGCCCTCGTCTCCTCTCCTTTTTTCTCTCCTCTTCTTCGACATATATGTACAGCCTGTGTTCTTGCTCGTTACTTCTCAATCTCGCGGGTAGCTAACTATTACCGCTTTTGGTTCAAAACGATTTCTCAACAATGTTTTAATACAAATTAATATTCGTATCTCTTATCTTTATATGCAATATTTTAATTTATAATCCAAACCTCATACGTTTAAAGATCGATTAAAAAAAGTAATTATTTTTCTACAAAATGCAGATTATCGTTTAATTTTTTCGAAAATCCTAAAACCGTCTCCGCGTTTCGTTTAAAAACGAGAGAGCCGATTGCTCGAAGAAATTTATCAACGTCGTTGATTTATGAAATGTCGAACGAAAATCCACGCGAAACACGACGTTATACCCCGAAATTAATCTCGAAGCCTAAAATCGGGGAAACTGACGATTCTTTATCTCGCGAGGATCTAAAGGGCCCTAACAACGCGTAATACACCCCACGTTAAACTTCATTATTGGAATTAAGCATTGTGATCGTCGGAGATATCGAGGACACCCGGTTGGGTCGAGCCGATGCATCAGAATCCCAAAATGACCGAAGCAGATCGTCGATGTAAGGAAAGAAATATAAGAGAGGGGTTGCGAAGAGGGGGAGAGAACGAACGAGAGAGAGAAAGAGAGAGAGAGAGAGAGAGAGAGAGAAAGAGACGTTTACACGAACCCATAACGCGTGCGCTCTCTCCGGCAAAATGGATAAAGCTTACACCTGGCCTCCGGATGGTCGACGGCGGCACGCGCCACACTCTCCACCTTCTCTCTCTCTCTCTCTCTCCTCTCTTTCTCCCTTTCCATCTCTCGTACTTGCATAGACCTGGTGTTCACACTCACACATACACACAAACACACGAACGTACACATTTCGAGAGAACGAGACAGTAAATGACTATACATCTCTCTCTCTCTCTCTCTCTCTCTCTCTCTCTCTCTCTCTCTCTCTCTCTTTCTGTCTTCTTCGTTCGCTTTCGTTTCTTCGTCTCTCTCTCTCTCTCTGTCTCTCTCGATTCTCCGCTCCGCGTATATCATGGATTGGAAGTAGCGAGAGAGCTGGCCCACCACACCTGCCCTTTTTACCAACACGTATGCGCGACCATTGCACCCGTGAAGGAACGAGAGACGAGGGTCGTAAATGCACACGGATTACTCGCAGTTGTGGAAAGAGAAAGAGAGAGAAGAGAGAGAGAGAGAGAGAGAGGAGATACAGAGGCTGCGTGGTGTAAGGGAAGAAGAAGAAGAAAGGGAGAGTGGAAGCGCGTGGAAGAGAGAGAGAGAGAGAGAGAGAGACAAGGATGAAGACGGAGATGAAAAATTGGTAGAGCGGACGGGTGCAAAAAGCCGACAGCCGGCTGCTGCTCAGAGTCTCTATATAACTATATTCTCATATATATATATGTGTGTGTGTACGTAAAGAGCGCTGCTTCGTCCTTGTTGCACTTATTTCCTATCCTCGAAGAGCGAGAGCACACTTATCTATATTGTTTTGTAAAGACCTCGTATAGATATTCAATTTTTGTCCTATTCTTAAAACCGCGATATAATCCGCGAAGTGTAGAAACGCCTGAGAGATAGAGAAAAGAGAAAGAGAGAGAGGAAAGAACGAGGGTGTCATGGAAATTCTGGTGGACGAGGGAGACGATGACGAAGTCTTACAACTGCATCTTGTTACAATATGTATATATATTCACGCACGTATTTGTAAGCTGCGCACGTGTCATCGACGACGAAATTTTCCACGAGATTTTCCTCGGGGATGAATCAACAGAAAGAGAAAAAGAGGGAGAGAGAGAGAGAGAGAGAGAGAGAGGAAAAATAATGCGGGAGGGGACGAACGAGGGGAGAACGAATATGCACCGAGGCAGAGTGAGAAATAGAGAAAAGAGCAGATGGCCAAGGGTCCTATATAGGACTCTATATATATATTTATATATGTGTGTAGACATATATACATATATATATATATATAAGAGAACGCCCTACAATTTTTGGCACCCCGAAAAAGATAATTAAGGCTCGCGCGGCGAGCGACAACGAGAATGTACTACAAAGTGAAAAATTGTGAGTTGTGGCCGAATCGTCTAATTCCTCGCTTCGAAATAATCCAGAGAATCAACGTATACAAAATAAAAAAAGAATCATAGAAATAAATTTAACAGAATTAATAACATTAATTAATATTAACACTGTTATAACGAAAAAAAAAAAAAAGTCTTCGCAATGACCACCAAATTTTCCGTGCTTGCTCATCTTTTTTTTTTTCTTTTTTCTTTAAATAAAAAAACAGACTCGCGAAGAAAAAAAATCTTGCCTTTTTTTCTCAATGCGTTTATTCTCGAACTTATGGTCGACGTTCTTCGGAGAACGGTTCACGAGAGATCAGCTGGGGGCGAGCCAGACACAATGCTTCGACTCCGGGAGGTGTGCGACGACGATTTCTTGACGTTCGATTCGCGCGTCATAGATATACGATGATGCTCTCTCGACGTATAGACATTTCTTTATACATATGCAAGACGTACGTACGCAAGAGCGCCACGCGAACACGGCAAAAAGGGGGCTTTTTCTACGATTTACATTTGCGCAATTGCGGCGCCAACGAGAATCATACTTATATAGAAGTCTCGTAGTCGTACTCCGACCAGTCAACATATCGGACGTCGTTATAGCGATGGCAATACACGTGTACAACGAGAGAGAAGGACAGATACCAGATGCACTTTCGTATATCGATATAATACGAATGCGGCTCTTATTTGCGTGTGTAAAGTGCGATAAAATGGCTTCATTGCCTATATATATATATATATATATATATATATAAATAGACACACACATAACGTCATACAACTATACAGGCGAGTAAAATAAATTTACGTGCGTCAACGTTCGAGTCGAGGTACCGCAAATACATGCGAATCGGTTAACACACCTACGTATGAAAAACGTGTAGAGGATTATTAAAAAAGAATCTGATAATTCTCGGGATTCTCTTATCGGAAACTGCGCGCACACTTATAAGATTGATAAAACATATTTGCCCAACTATATGGGAGATAAGTAAGAAACAATTTTTTTTTTTGTTAAATAAAAATATTTCCGAGAATCAAATTACAATCGAAACGTATTTAACGGTTGCTCGCGATCCAACTGTCTAACTTCGATCGATCGAGATGTATTCGTAAACGAAAATTTCATATTTTCGCACGTATATCGTGACGTATACCTAAGTTCTGAATCAGCCTCTACACTTAAATGCATTATACATAAGCATCGTATGGTACGATATTACGTAGTACCTAGGATCGTTTTGCAGCTCGTAGCTTGCAATATGTATCGCCGATATGATGATGTTAATTGGCTCCGAGGTGTACATTGCGCAGACTCGCTCTAACACATATACGCTTGTGTACATATATATATACACATAGACATTGAGTACACATAGAAAATATATATATATATATATATATATATATATATATTCTATGTGTACTCAAGTTGGTGTGTGCACGTTGCATCGAACAGCACTACGATAATGCACCTCGACGCGTTTGTCGTATCCGAATAAATAAAAAGAAATAGAGGAAGAGGAGGCAGAGAGAGGAGAAGTGCAACGTCAAAGGTATCGAAGCACATTTCCACGAAAAGCCTCGTCACTTCGGGCTATATTACGTATCAAATTGCATTTTGTTGCACTTTCCGGGCAAACGTTTACGCGAAATTCTCTCGTCGATCATATTATTCCGTCGTTCCCTTTGAGCGTGGAATTGCGAGAAAACTCCTACGCATAGCGATTACGTTTCTTAATATCGTGTTTATGTATATATATATATATATATCGATATAATGAAACACGCGAATCGGAGGGAGAATTGATTGAGTTCGCTGGGCTGGCGTAAACACAATGGAAACTCGCGAGTTTTCCGAGAAGCATTAGAGTCACAATGATCGATGGAGTTGTAAATTTATATATATATATGCTTCCACATCTTGTACCGTCTATTATGTGGGTGGATGTAATAGTTGGGAGAAACGAAATGGAGGCAAATTACACCGCGAGGAATATGTATTATGTGATTGGCTAAAAAGTAACGGGGTTTTTCTTTTTTCTGATAAATGGACACACGTGTCCATTTATTGGAAACGCGATTACTTGTTAGCCACGCAATAATATATAGATAATGCTCGATGACCGATGATTTTTTAAATAATTTTCAACGGTTATTTAATAGATCAATTGGGAAATATCGCCCAACGCTAGAGAGGAAACATTGCCAAGTGTCCAAGTCGAGATTTTCTTCAACTCGATATACGTCGTAGACCTCGAAAAATCCAGGAGATATGTGTTTTTTTGTTGTTATCGATAAAGGAACAAAAATCGTCAGCTAAGGGTAGGTTTATGTTCTTTAAGGGGTGCTTTTAATATATTGGTTGTAATTTTCATTGAAATGTTTTCGGTGGTGAAAAAATCACGTCTTTTACATTTTTAGGTCCACGACGTGTATGACGATAGATGAAAACGAGACCCAACAAACGTTCCTTTATACGAGAAGCTATATATATATATATATATATACGTAGTTTGATTCGACCAGACTACACGTATATGCGTAAGTATATATGTACCACACAAAGCGTGCGACACTCGAGTTAGCACGTTTCGAGCGCACTCAGGTGAAATTAATGCCCGAGGCGAATTGACACAGTGGCGCCATCTAGCGGCAATAAGCAGTTACCAAAAGCTATTTCCGAGCCAAAACGGAATTCGACCAAACTGATTATTTTCCAGCGTTAATATCGTAACTATTTTTCTCAACTTTATACCTTTGACATATTTACTATCGTACCGCGTGAAAAACAACGCGAAAAATAATTTCCGTCATCGTTAATAAAAAAATCAACGTATTTTAAATAATGTGAAAAAAAATATCGCAAATGAGTTTGTGTTTTTTAATCATGGTCGTTAACTAGCGTTGGACGAGGGAATGATTGATTAATGAAGCGGACAATTGGAAATGTTTTCTTGCAGGCAACGCAAACTATTGCTCGTTAACGAATCTACAGTGAGCACAATGAGTTTGCGAGACTACCTGTGTGTGTACGCGACTGCTGCTGCTAACGTTCGACAATAATACGATACTCGTTCAGCCTCAGTCAGCTAGCTAATAACCAGAACAGAACATGAAAGTACTAACGTTGTCGCACACGAGTAATTTCTCTCTCCCTCTCTCTCTCTCTAACTATTTCTCTATCAGCTTGTGTTTATTGCACATGGCACTCTCTCACCGTTTAGCCAAACACAAACACACGAGTGTGATTATGCCTGTCCACGTGACATCGCGATGACGATGCCGTTTCTCAACGGTGCACTCTTGAATTACCGCGAAATATGTAGATGAGAATAATAATAATAATAGTGAATCATTGACGCTGCTCTGGCCGTAGCAAAGAGAGAGAGAGAGAGAGAGAGAACAGTTTTAAGAGCAGAAATGAAAAATATATCAAATAAAAATTACAAAAATCGAATTAAATTTTACGTTTCTATATAATCAACGTTGAATATTTCTCGATGGTAAAATTTGTAAACCGAGCGAATTTTCTCTGGGCTCTCGGTCGTTCGATTGTGTTCAACGTCGTGGTCTTTTACGTCACGAAGCTAAACTAGAAACCTTCAACTAGGAACGAGGCGAGGTGTTGTTCGTCAGATGGGAATCGCGTAAGGTCGGACTATACACGTTCGCAGTCGTGCAATTCACATCGTTGAAGAGACCAAAGAGCGAGGGAGGCAGGAGAAAACGGGGAGATAACGTCGAGTCGAGAGAGAATCAGGAAAGAGAGACCCGTGGCAACGTTACAAGAGGGAAATAGGAAACTTCGGGGAGGACGGTAGACGCGCGATATCGCGACGTCTTCGACGCCCTTTTCCATTGTACCGAGCGCATTTATCGATGAACGACTCGGCATCGAAACAGAGTTTTCTGGGTCAGAGATATTAAATAGAACCAAAGATTCCTCCTTGACATAAAATTTCATATTTTCCACCCTCTAACACCAATTTTCTCAACCCTTAGAAACGAATCGAATAATCGAGCGATGTAAAATTCATATCCTTTATTTAAATTTATTTATCACTTTGACTTTACGATAAATAACACACGTTACCTCGCGAGAAAATCAAATTTTTCATCGTCCGTTTAGTTTCTCGTCTGGCCAGCTTTTCATGCGGATCGAAATTCTAACGCCCACTCGGCACATCAGAGAGAGAGAGAGAGATGAGCAGCACTCGTAATAACCGTGTGTTCTCTCGTCTCACGTATATATTCTCCTCCGTGTGCAATTCGCGTTTCGGCACCCGAGTGGTGAAAATGGACGGCTAGACATGCGAGGAGAAAGGGGATAGAGCGAGCGAGAGTGTGTGTGTATATGTGTGTGAGAGAAAGAGAGAGCGAGAGGATTCCGAGATCGTCGACGTGAACGCGGCGAGTCTAGGGAACGGTTGTATAAAGCGAGTCCAAAGTTTTCGCGGTTCGAGGACCACAGCCAGACGGCACGCAGACACCGCGAAACTATTACTGGACACCGCACCATCATCGAGGGGTGAAGAGGAAGAGTGGGAGACCGAGGGACGAAGAGAGAGAGAGAGGAAGTGCGAAAACGAGAGACGAGAGAAACGAGAGTGCGCATAAAAAAGAGAAGACGAGTGAAGGGGAGGGTGAGTGGCGTGTGGCCCGAGAATAAGAGACTAGAGAAAAGACGTGTACGAGAGACAGACGGATGAACCGAAATGCGAGAGAAAGAGAAAGAGAGAAAGAGAGAGAGAGAGAGAGAGAGAGAGAGAGAGAGAGAGAGAGAGAGAGAGAGAGAGAAAGAGAGAAAGGCCTCGTTCTATATCTCACTGTTGGCTAGCCGGTGATGCCCTCTATAACGGCCGTTCGCTCATCCGCGTAGCTTTTCTCGTCTCGCGTTTTCTACTCATCCCTCGTTCTCTCGTACGCATCGTTCGACTATGCGCGTGGGTGGATGGCACGACCGTTTCCCGAAATATTAACAAACCCCGAATGACCGAGGACCGAGAGAGCGCAAGATGGTTTAGTACGTATAGACAAACGGCCGCGAAGAATTCTTTGCTATAGCTTCTTATTCACCGAATCGCAAGCTCGACGACTTTCGGTAATTGGAAACCAGTGAAGAATTAACGATTTTTATTCGATAATCGAAAATTTACGAAATATGAAAATTTACTAAAGGGATGAAATAATTAAAAGAAATCTCGATCGTTACGAACGAAATTTAGTGAGAATTCAATTCGATGTTCAACGCGCTGGTTCAAATTTGACCACGATCGTTCGATTGTTTTCTCGATATATAATTAATCGAACTCGAGACGAGCGCGCGCCCACACATTGATTTTATATTTCAAACACGATTCTTCGACTTTTCGTATATTTTTCGTAACCTCAATCACGATAGGAACATCGCGAGATTTTTATTAAAAACGAAAAATCTTTCTTCGCGATAGAACAAATTTTTTGTTAAGGACAAAATTCGGATGAAAAAAAGGAAAATCTATAAATCTATAAATTTGAAATCGAAAGTGATTTTCGGGTTTTCCGTCAGCGTCGCGGCGATGCTTACTCGCTGGCAGAGTTTCCGTCAGGGCGCCCGATGACGTTGACCTCGCGAGCGAGAGGAACGAAGAGAATCGAGAGCGAGAGAGAAAGAGAGACACGTCGAGAGGCGCCCGACGCTTCAACCTCTCTCTCTCTCTCTCTCTCTCTCTCTCTCTATATATATATATATATATATATATATATATATATATATATATATATATATCTTTCTCTCACACTCGCGTTCCCTCGAAACGCAGGAAGGAAGAGGGAGACGCGGACCAGGGCGCGCGGAGACGACGCGTTCGCGCGCCGCGACGCTGACACACCGCGTATATTTGGCCCGAGTCTCCCGGTATCGCGTCGTCCCGAAGACATAGACGAGCTTTGGGCGCTTCACGTCCACCTATATTTCGCTATAAACCGGCGAACCAGCCGATACACCTATGTGTTACGTACACACGTGCGTTCGCACGTATGATTTCCCGCGCGCGACACGCTTTTCGGCCTCGTTTTCCGATAATTTCGGTGCGACGCCCCAGAGTCCCCGTCGACCGTCTAACGTCGTCTCTCGACGACGATCATCTCGTCTCGTCGTGACGATGTCACGCGAGAAAACGATAATCCCCGTTTACCCGGGCGTGCGCGAGAAAAACGAGACAGAAAATCGCGCGTGCGACCTCACCTCGACACATATTTTCATTTTCAAACGCATCGAGGCTTTCTCTCTCTATCTCTCTTTCTCTCTCACACACACACACACTCTCTCTCTCTCGTAGGAAATATCGCACAATTTTGCGACGGAATACGCATCATCGTATCAAATTTCCATAACGCTATCGAATTTCGTACGAAATATCGAAATCTCATTTTCCGATAACGAATAATTTTCCGACGAGTTCGAAAATTGTGAAAGATTCATCGGGAATAAACAAATAAATCGTACGAATTCGTAAAATTATGATGGAACGGTCGACGATGATAATAGGATGAAAATAAAATGAATCGACGACGAGAATAGCAAGTCGAAATAACATTTGGTTACGAATACGAAGCGAGAAAAAAGAAAAAAAAGAAGGAAAACAAAAAAAACGCATCGATCAAAGTTACGAGACTCACCGATTGAAGGACACGTCGCATGAAGCGTGCTGCTGCAGTTTCGTCATCGGGGGTAGAGATTCTCCTCCGCCCTCGTCGCCGCGACCATCCGCAGGGCCTTCGCCGCTTGTCTCTTGGTCTGCGCCTTCCATCGCTGCGAACAAAACGAGAAAAAAATAACAAAATTGAATAAAATAAGATAAACGATTCTCCGACTCATTGGTCCAAGAATAATCTAATAATTGATTAGCTCGAATGCACGGTGAAGAGAGAAAAGGAGCCGAAAAAAAAACAAGAAATCCCCCCGAACTTCATTTGTTTGGCGAAACCAATCGAAAAATTTCTGCGTCGAAAAACCTGTACTATCCGAGCCTCCTCCTGCCCCACCCTCAGGGCACAACTTCTGCATTGAGCCGATGAACGGGCATTCCGCGATCCGGAAGATCGCAATTTCGTCCTACAAAGAAATACGAGAAATGGAGAAGAAATAAGAGGAGTAAGAGAGAAAAGAAAAAAGAAAAAGAAAAAAGAAGAAAATCCGCGATAGTACACAAGCCTCTATAAGAAATTTCTCGTATCTTGCATGTACGGACTACTCGAAGGGTGGCCCCTACTCTCCGCCCCCGTAGATCAGCCCGCACGTCCGAGCCAACGACGTATCGATCCGATCGAGATACGGAAGAGACCAGCGTTTTTTATATGCACTTATACATATATATATATATATATATATATATATATATATATAAGCTGAGTCTATCGTCGATTGTCCGATTCTTCGCTCTTTATCGGGACACTCGATCGGATCAGAGCGTCGTGCAGAAACGACGGGGGCGTTTACGGTGTAAGAGAGAGACAGTGAAAGTGAGCGAGAGAGAGAGAGAGAGAGAGAGAGAGAGAGAGAGAGAGAGAGAGAGAGAGAGAGAGAGAGAGAGAGAAGGAGAAAGAGAGAGAAAGAGGAAAAGCCGAATTCTCTATCAGTTTCTCAACCCTCTCTCGAGCGAGTCTCTCTGTGCTCGTGTCCGAAACAGGCATCCGTCGTTCGACTGCCAGACCCTGGAGCTGCTGTAAGGGTGAGAGAAAGAGAGACGGCCAGACGGAGAGAGAGAGAGTGAGAGAGAGGAAGAGGGAAGAAGGGGGGGGGGCGAGTTTTCAGGGGGTTGGAAACAGACTATAACGATGCTCTGTCCCGTCGTCTCTCGGTCTAGCCGGTACACCCCCTTTCATCCCCAATCTAACTGTATACAGTAAAGCATATATATATGGCGCAATTTGGCTTCCACCTCTGTCTACTGGCGAGCTTTTGCACTTGTCTCTATCGCGAGAGAAATTCAGACTCTCGAACTCATTTAAATCACCCGCAGTGCGCGTTATATCCGGCTTGGAGCGAGTCAAGCGCAGAATGCACAAGACTATTTATTCGCCGTGAAAATCGGGTAAGCGAGAAGACGAGAAGAATAAAGTCCTAAAAACGATAATTCGTCAGGACGGAAATATGGAGGGTGAAAAAGAAGAAAATGAAAAAAAAAAACAAATTTCTCTCGTTGTTGAAAAAATATCGTCGGACGTTCGTCCGAGCTTCTCAATGTCGTGCCAAGGTCAATGCGAATGGCGATCTTTACGAATCGCGAGTAAGCGATACGTGTTTAGGGGATGAAAGCGGTAAGTGTCGGTTCCATTTTGGTCTCGTCGCGGATGGAAGTGTCAACGACGATTTGGAAAAATCTCGGTCCCAGGAAGTGGTAAGCGAGTAAAACGACGAAATTAGATATAGAATGATGGCAGGGGAACCGGCAGAGCCTCGTGACGATACTAGAATAAACGGGGTGGGTTGGGGACGGCAAGACGAGGTAGACGGAGCGAAAGAGAAGATAGAGAGAGAGAGAAAACGGGAGAGAGCGAGAGAGAGAGAGAGAAAGAGAGAAAACGGGAGAGAGCGAGAGAGAGAGAGAGGGATAGAAGGATAGTGAGTGCTGGAGAGAGCAGAGGGGCGTGGCAAGATGAATGATCGCAAGACGCGGGAGTATTGATCCCAGGGACCGTGTACTCTCTCTCGCCTGCTCGCGGCAGAATCGTAAGCTCTCTAGCTCTCTCTCTCTCTCTCTCTCACTCTCCTTTCTCACCCTCTCTCTGGCCAGGGGAGCACACAGACCCTGGGCTCTCTCGTTTTCTCACTCTTACTCATTCGCTTTAAGCTTACGATGCTCACTCACTCACTCACTCTCTCTCTCTTTCTCTCTCTCGCTCTTGCTCTCCTCGCCACTTTCCATCCCTCGTCTCTTCTCGAGGTTCGCACCCCCTGTACCGGGTGGCGCGGCGGTTGGGTTCAGGGTCATGCGTGCAACCCCCAATCCCCTCCTCGTCCCTCGATCTCTCATCCTTCTTTCCCCATCCCTGTTTTCTTTTTTCCTTTCTCTAGCTAGGAAACTCCTTTTTCACTTCCCATCTTTTCGTCCTTGTCTTTCTACGAGTCGGTCTCGCAAAACCTCCCTGCACAGACTCGTTTTCCCTTTTGCTTCTCAGTCTCGTACGTACAATGTCTTCGGCGACATGGTGGTACATATATTCCGGGAGGGAGGGAAACGAAACGCGATATCGCGTCAACGTCCGGGTCGAGGAACGACTGGATAATTGTACGAGATTGCGAGTAACCCTTCTTGCATTCCTGCTTTCTTTCGTTCTTTTTTCCATATTCATCGTCAAATTGGACTCGTTGTGAAGAAATTAGCCGATCGTTCGTTAAGAAAATTTGTAAAAACGCATCGAAGGAAAGTATAATTCGCACGATTATATCGGACGTTTTGTTTAGAACGTAAATTTTATTTCAATTTCGTACTTCAACTTGTTTAATTAGCGCTCGATCTTTTTTTCCCTTTTTTTTCTTCTTTTTTTTCTAACGGGCCCGGTTAACGGAGATCTCGTTTTTTCTTCTTCTTTAAACACCTCGCAGTCCCGAGTGTATAACTTCGGTGAACAAAAGTCACGCAGGATAGTTGGATCATTATCTTAGGTATGAGAAATGAAAGCGTGCACAAAGAGTCATCGTCGAATAATAAGAAAAAAACGACACTTGTTATATTTATAGTTTATTTTCGTCGGCCGCGAACGATCGATCGTCATCAAGTCGAGTATTTGCCCGTACGAGGTAATGTGCGCGACGGTAAATAATACATAAGGCTTTTATACATAGGATATATAACGGGGCGAAGAAGGCTGTGTGGCAAAAGAAGAAAAAAAAGGAAAAATTGGTATGCCTGTGAGCGAGGCCGCGAGAAGAGGGTTAGTTCTCGTTGCTGGTAACCGCGTCGCAGAGAGAAGGAGGGAGAGAGTGCCAGGAGGGAGGAGGAGGAGGAGGTACGAGAAAGTTTGAGCTTGCGAGAGGCCGAGAGCGTTAGAAGTTTTGTACGAGAGAGAGAGAAAGACACAGAGGGTGAGAGAGAATGAGAGGAGTTGAGAGAGAGAGAGAGAGAGAAAGAGAGAAAGAGGGTGAGGGAGGAGGGACGACGTGACAGAGGGTAAAGAGCTTTCAGCGTCATCGGTTGAACGCGAGAGAAGTTTCAACGGGATCGAAGATAGAGAACGCGACGAGAGACCGATAGAAGGGTCCTCTTTCTTTCTCTCTCTCTCCCTCTCTCTCGTTCTCATTCTCCTCCATCGAGAACAACGTACCAAACCTCGACGACTCAAGGGTGGGCCGAGGGACGCGTCGAACCCTTTGGCTTTCGATACGTTGCTAAAAACATCTAGAAATTAGGACACCCCCGTTTAGACAAATAAAAATGAAAGGACGAAAGTTGCGACAACGAAACATAAATCGAAATAACGTTTACCCCCTTAAAACGCAAAAAAAAAGCCCTCGCGTGATCGACAAAACGAGCAATTTTTTTTAAATCACACGTGCGTTATTTTCCATAAAGTACGATGGACACTGGCGAAAGATTTTGACCTTGTTGTAAATCCGGCTGCAAGAAAATTGCTACCCTCCTCGGTCTCATTACGACGCACGAAACGTGAACGACCCGGGAGGGTGAAAATAATAGTCGAAGTTGGATATTCAGGAAAACTGAAACCTCGTTGGCCGGTACGACGGTACGTAAACGGTGCTCTAAGTATGTATGTACGTAATACGTCCGTCCGTATCGACGCGTATGTGCGTCTCTCCGGCGCAACGTTCGACGAGAAATCGTGACGCGTATATACGTACGAAAGTATCGTCGCGGGGGTTGGACACGAGGGTGGAAAAAAAAGAGAGAAAATAAAAAGAAGAGAAAAAAAAAAGAAGAAAAATACGAAACGACGGCGGAAAGGTGTCGTACTGGGTGGTGTAGGACGCTCGGGGTTGATCCGGCGTGGACGGGGCTAACGTTTCGCTATATATATTATTCACGCGACACGCGAGGATTATCAGACGAACTTTCGTCACGCTGAGACTGCGGTCGGAGTCAACGAGCTCTCGGTAACGTTGTTTCCCTCCGTTTTTGCCCTGCTTTTTTTTACCTTGTTTTATTATTTTTTTTTTCGAAAATTCCGAAAGAAAACACGATTAATTTTACGGCAAATATTTCTTGATAAGGCAAACACCGGCTAGAAAAAAAAGTTTCGTTTTTTTTCTTTCGTTTTCAATTTAATATCGTTGAAAACGGTCGGCTCATTAACGTTACGAGGGGAAACGGGCGATCGCGCGTGCGTCAAAGATAACGCATTTTTCGCAATTTGTAACACACATTCGTGATGGACTCGACACCCAAATTGCGTAGCTCGGAAGGATCGAGGTTTTACAAGGGTGTGTTGCAAGAGGAGTTCCTCTGACGAGGATATCGGACACGCGACCACGCGATCAAGGTCAACTAGTGTGTCACGATACCCCTCGTGTCCTCGTGAGAAAGAACGGTGGGACGGGGGAAGGGGGGGGGGGGGGGGGTGTCACGGAATCAACGAAATGTATTGGGCGAATATTCGCGAGGCGAGAGTTTTTTTTTTAACGCAAGCAAGTGGAACAAACAAAAGAGTGAGGGGTACCGGAAATGGGTAGTTTATTCATTCGCGACCTTCTTCTATGAAATTAATGAAAAAGAAAAAGAGAAAAAAAAACATCGCGAGTTCGACGATCCCCGTCGCCTAATTGTTACACGATAAGAACACGGAGTAAAGATAAAAATCAAATGTAAATCGACGATACGTAAAATTGTACGAAAATAGAAACGGGGGATGAAAAATGAGGGTAGGAAAAGAAAAATTCGATAAAACGACGATAAATAATTTACGAAAGATCGTTCCTACGCGAGATCTTCTAAAATCGTTGGCGGATGTTTATATTTTCTCCTGTAGAAAAATCTCCTTCGTCCCTCCTCGTGTCGTCGCCAGAGCCACTTTACGATTTTTTTTTTTTTTTTTTTTTTTTCGAGCGAAATTTTCCCGAATTATTTTCAGTATGGGGCAAAAGCACGGAAGACGGAATTTTTTTGCGGGAAGGACGAAAGTGCCTCGAGCCTGGTAAGGGGATGCTGGTTCAAGGGGGTGCAGATTTTCCGTCTCTTTTCATCTCGACGCTATATATTAGTGTGTGTATATATATATATATGTATAAGGAGGAAGAATTCCTGCGTGGGACTAGTCGCACCCTTCTCTGATCTTTTTTTTTCTCTCTTCTTCTCTCCATCCCCTTCTTTCGGTGAGACGGGAGACTCGCCTCTGCAACCCCCTGGGGTTGCGCGCGTCCCCCTTCCGAGGACGAAGACCCGGAGAAAGCAAGAGAGGGGGGGGGGGGGGGATAGAGAGAGAGGGAGATGAAAAGAGGACGAAAGCGACGAGGACGACGACGAAGACGAACCGGCATCAGGACAAAGGAAGAAAAGTGTAAGAAAGGCGAGAGAGAGTGAGTGAGTGAGTGAGTGAGTGACTGAGTGAGAGAGAGAGAGAGAGAGAGAAAGAGAGAGAGAGAGAGCGAGAGAGAGAGAGAGAGAGAGAGAGAGAGAGAGAGAGAGAGAGAGAGAGAGAGAGAGAGAGAGAGAGAGAGAGAGCGCACCGTGGAGTTAGATCAATAACAAACCATTATGGACCCTCGGGGCTGTTCTCTCTCTCTTTAGCTCTCTCTCACTCTCTCGCTGTCGCCGTTACGTGTGGGAGAAGAGAGAGAGAGAGAGAGAGAGAAAATCTCGCGATATCCGTCTTCTCTCTCTCTCTCTCTCTCTCTCTCTTACCCCCTCTTTTTTCTATGCCAGGGGGTGAATATCCCTTTCGAAAAACGAGAGCAGCGTCATCGAAAAGCAGATCTCTTACACTCGGTCATACTTTTTACGACTCGGGCCGATATGAAAGAAAAATGGCTCGAACGATTTTTAAAAAAAAATAAGAATATCTAGAATTAGAGCCAAATAAAATTGGAAAAACTTTACGCACAATTTAATATTTATCCAGGGTCTGAAAATGAACGGGGCAGTGTCCTCTCACCTGAAGATCGATGAGCGACGATTCAGCTCGCCGGCGTTCTTCACGTATCCACATGACAAGCGATTATTGCACAGAAAATTTATAAAATCGTCGATACGCTCGAGTTTGAATTAAAAACAAAAGAATAAACATAAAACAGAAACGTCGAGGACGAGGAAAAAATCGCGTACACGGCCACATTAGCACGCGACACTCGATGCCGGCATTTTCTTTTTTTTAACGTGGCCGAGAATATCGAAACGGCCATGCTGAATTTAGTTTTTTTTTTTTCGTTTTTAAAAAAATACTTTCAGCCTTCGCGACCAGAGAATTACTGTTTTTACGAGTATTATCAATTTTTTTCTGTAGATAAGGGTGGAAAAATTCACGAGGTTTTTCTCGATGCCCGCGCCATCCACGCCGGAACCGGAACCGGCGTGGCACATCCCCGTGATCACGTCCGCACTCTCTCTCTCTCTCTCTCTCTCTCTCTCTCTCTCTCTCTCCCTCTCCCTCTCTCGCTCCTTCTCCTTCCCTTCTCCCTCTCTCTCTCTCTCTCCCTCTATCTCTTCACATAAACCGTGAGATTTTGCAAATTCACACGTTATAAAAGAAGACAAAAAATCGATCGATTTTCCCATAGTTCGCGTATATCTATTCGCGAGATCGTCGCCCGAACGTTTCCATCTCGTTTTATTTTTTTGCCCCGACACTCGTTTCACGTTATTCCCGGATCGATTGTCATCGTGAGACACTTTCCCACGGTCGGAGGAACGACGTGGCAGCACGTCGAACCGAGACGGCCATGCTTGCCGCTGCTGGTCCTCGTTTCGTCCTGTCGGACCAGCAGCACCGGGCGGTCCACCATATCGTTCGTCGTCGAATTTTTTTCTTCTCCTCTTCTTCCACGATCACGAGACGGCTTTTCTCGCACGCACGTACACACGCGCGCACACCGATCTCCGAGTTCTTCCACGACAACGAGATAAATTAAATAATTAGAAGAAGAAGAAGAAGAAGAAGAAGAATAAAGAGAGAAATAAAAAAAAAGAAAAAAAAAAAACGTAAAAACGATCGCGATTTCAAAAGAATCAACCCGATTTTCTCACGTAACGGGGATGAACAGAAAAAAAGAAGATAATTAAAAAAGAATGAAAAACGCCGGAAGTCTTCTCACGATCGCGACTCTTATCTTCCGGTTATCTACGACGCGTATTATTATTTCGTTTTTTTGTTTGTTTGTTTTTATTGTTTTGTTTTCACACTTTACTCGTTGACGTAGCACGTAACCAATTTTATATCACAGACATTTTTGTTTCGTCTCATCGACGCGTTACAGAACACTGTTTTACCCCACGAGTCAGTACGATTAAACAACGAAAATACGTGAAAAATATTCCAAACGAGTTTCGTATTTAACGACGAATAATATCGTTTTCCGTGAGATCGAAATTCGAGAGACAACCTCCTCTCTCGTGGATGAGGTGGACACCGTTCGTTGACTCTCTCTCGCGGATAAGTCTCTCGATATACACGCCGGGGTTTACTCCGCGCCTCTCTCTCTCTCTCTGTACCGGCGCTGCTGTGTGTACCGGCGAGTTTCGCGATTGGCTCGAAGTGAGACGAGGGAGGGTGAGGAACAGGGTGAGACGAAGGGAGAGTAAAAGAGAGAGAGAGAGAGAGAAAGATAGATATAGGAAGGCAACCCCCCGCGTACCGTGATCGCGATCTCGCCCCGAAAGAGCGAAGGAGAGAGAGAAAGAGAGAGAGAGAGAGAGAGAGAGAAGCCAGAAGTGTAGAGGACGCGCGCGACGCGGGTCGAAGGGGACGTACGAACGAATCTCGGGTATCCCCGCGGCGCATCGCGGAACAGCCAGAGAGTGAGAGAGAGAAAGAGAGAGAGAGAGAGCGAAAGAGAGAGGGAGATATACCAATAGTCGCGTATATACATATGTACAAAATATATATATATATATATATATATAGAAGACCCGGCGTCGACGTCGCGGGGACGCACAACGAACGGCGCCGCTACGGCGAGGGCGCCACCGGCGTGGTTCGAAGAGAGGACGCCGACGCCCGCGATCGATAAACGTGCGTCGGCCACGCCGACGTTCGCCTTGGTGTACGCATAGCCCGCGTAATGCGTACCGGATGACGAAGGGACGATGGAAAGGGGAGGTACGGAGAGGAGGGGGGGGGCGAGCAGGGAGTAAAGGGAGAGCCGATAAAAAGAGACGGAGATAGAGGACGAAAGGGGGATGCGGGAAGGTTGCCGGAGAAGGCGGGTTCAAAAAGACGAGGATAGGGGTGAGAAATGGGGAGGAGACGTGTACCAGGGAGACTAAAGGGGGTGAACGATATAGCCGACCGAGTCTAAGACGATGCTCGTCGTGGAATAATAACGTTATTAAAAAAAAAAAAAAAAAAAAAAAAAATCGCTTACGGTCGACGAGGAAAACATAATTTTTTTTTTTTTTTTTTTTTTTTCCAAGTACAACGAGAATTCGAACGATCGAAGGATCGATCGGAAACAACAAATAAAAAATAAATAGACGATCGTAAAATGTACGTAAAATATAAATCGTCGATGCGTAAAATATGTTTTGTTGCTATGAAAGGAATGTATTTGTTGATTAATAAGTAACGACCGGTGTCACGCCTCGAGCTTGAACTTATTTCGATCCAACGTATATATATATATATATTGACAACGGTCCATTCACACCATCGAATGATGGTCAATGACGGTTTATCGAGCCAACACGCTCGACTCTACACTCCGTGGTTGGTTGGCTGATTATACGCGATATATGGATATAACCTCGAGCGTCGCGTTTGCGCGAGTGAAAAAGGACGGAAGGCACGGAGATAGGGAAGATAAGAAAAGTCATCACGGTCAGTGAGCGCGCCACCACCACACCATCCTCCGTCATT
>OX637866.1:6871951-7071225 GCA_951802705.1 Netelia virgata | reverse complement strand
TCTCTCGACGTTTTCATTTATTATTTCCTTGTTTTTTTTTTTTTGTTCTTTTATCTTTTCGATATTGATACACAAACACGAACGCGCGAGTACACAAAGTGTGGAATGCGCGCGGTGGTTATTTCTTTTTTTGTTTCTTTTTTTTTTTCAACGACGAGGCAAAAAAATAAAAAGGCGGAGAGTGAAAGAGAGAGAGAGAGAGAAAGAAGAGAAACGAAGTAGAGAAAAGAGAGTAACGAGAGATGAATGTGTACCGTGTGTATCGTTGGAGGTCGTCGCACTGCGGGGGAAAAAAGCTCATTCATTGATTGCATCGCCGTACAAGCGAGGAGTGTGGCGTGTTCACGGTTAGCGTGTTTCTCTATACTCGCGATGTTACACACGTGTATGTGCTTGTGTGTGTGTGTGTGTGTGTATTGAAACACGTGTATATAAATCTATAGATATGTGTGTGAATATTCGTACGAACGCGTGTATTACTCGGTGCCACTTGGTGCACGTGAACGAGGGACATGCCTGCCTGTGAGTAAGCAGCGAGGTGGTGGTCGAGGGAGTAGGAAGAAGGGGGGAGGCAAAAGGGTGTGAGCGAGAAATGGAGGGAAAAAAATGTACGCGGGGGTGGTAGATAGGTATACCTACACGTATGGTCGTATATGGTATAGAATGAATCGAGGAGCGCGTATAAAAGAACCATGGGAAGTGGAGGTACGAAGAGTCCACCAAGTAGATAGGGTCGCGCGTGGTCAGACCGAGGCTCGACCCACTAGGACGTTTTTACTACGTGTGGAATTTTTCTTTTCTTTTTTCTTCACTTTTTTTTTATCTTAACTCATTCAGTTCTTCGGGAGAATAGGCAAGATGACGGTGGGAAGAGAGACATAGGAAGAGAATGAAAGAGAGAGAGAGCGAAAGAGAGAAAGAGAGAGAGAGACGAGACTGTGGCACGGTGAGAATGGGAACGGAGATAAAACGAGGAGAAATTAAAGTTTAGCCTAATTAAAGGGACCCTGTGTCTATAAATGCTCCATGTTGGATATTTGTATCGTCGCGTGTGTGTGTGTGCGCGGTTTCTTTTTTTTCTCTTTCTTTTCTTCTTTTTTATTTTTCTTACGGTTGTGTGCGTGCGTGCGCCCGCGCATCCGTATGAGAATGACCTGTATGGGGCTCGTTGAGCGTAGGCTTAAAATAGCGTCCGACACACTGCCGTGGAATGTAAGGGCAGACCGAGTTTTATTGTCGCCTCCTGTGAGAGCCACAGCCCGCGGCCCTAAGATTAACTCGGGCCAAGTTACGGGTGATGGCCCCGGAGCGTGCGAGATGTGTGTATGTTCTCCGACGAACGACGCGACGCGAGGGAGTCTCGAGGACGATCGCGACGTATTACGAGTCGAGCCGAGGACCGTAACCGAACGCTGCGTGATATGTTTCGCGAGATCGAGATCGACTTTTTATTCTATTTTTCACTTTAATAACAAAAGCAATAATAATAATAATAATAATAATAATAATAATAATAATAAAGACAAAATCTATAGGAACGTGTAGATTCTATTCTAATTAAATTTTTATAGAATTATTTATTTTATCAATGATTAATTTATAAATTTTCTTAATCTTTTCAAATTTATAATTGAATTGAGATTTTTAAAATTATTTTTCTTATTAACGAAGTTCAATTTAATTTTGATCACGTTTAGGTCGGGAACAATTAATGTTTATCTGAAAAATATCGATTTCTGTGTTACTTGGGTAGGTAGGCTAATCGTCCTGAATTCTCGGGTTTTAAGTAGTACAAAGCGGTCCAAAGTAGTAAAATCTAAGAAGGGAGGACAAATTATGGAGATTCGAGAGCGAGAGAGCATTGCTCGAATGCCACACAAAGTTCCATGCACTCGGGTAAATGAGCGCGTATATTCCGTTGTGCGAGTGTGTCTCTGTGTGTGGGTGTGTGTGTGTAAAAGAGAGAGACGGAAAACTGTGAGAAGAGGGAAAAAGAGGGAGGGAAGAGAATGAACGTTGAAGCGCGGCGTCGTCGAGCGGAACGAAAATTGACGACGAAGACGACGAAGAGGGCGAGAGCGTCACACGAGGGTCAGGATTAAATATAACCGTTTGCTCGGGCTATTTATAAAGATTAACTTGTTGGTGAGATAACGAACGCGAGAAAGACAATGGCCCTGTGCCTTCGTATACATTGCGACACGACAATTCCGCGGGAATTCGCGCAAAGTCTTTCCAACCCGAGCCAACCGCGAACACGCGTGTCGTCGTTTCCACCGAATACGTTTTCTTTTTCACAAGCAAACGCTTTATTTCCACTATCGCGATTTAAAACAAAATATAATATTTAAAAAAATCAAGAATCAATTGGATCGAAAGAAAATAAAAAAATATAATTGGCTAGGTTAGAAATAAGAAAATAAAATATATAAAAGAGAAAGAAAAAAAACGAGTTTCTCGTAGGGGATCGTTCGAGGGAATGCACTTACGTGCGTCGGAAAAATGAATACGAAAAATTGTACGACGAGCGAGGGAGAGACTCGAGCCGTATACCGCGAGTCGCGTGAAAAAATATGTTTTTTTGTTGTTGAGATTCACCAAGAGAGAAAGAATCCGGTTTCTCACGTTTACACGCACGACAAGAGAGGCCAAATCGGCCTGGGCTCATTGTTAGTGAGAAAAGGACACGCGTGTAAGTGTGACGAAGATGGTGAAGAGAGAGAGAAAGAGAGAGAGAGAGAGAATGAAAGAAAACGTAAGAAAAAATAATATGAAAGATAGAGCACCGCGTTTCGAACCAAAGACACACGAAATATAAATATATATATTACTGTATATAAATATATATATGACGTTGTCGAGCTGAGCCCAGGCGTGCACGAAGAGAGAAGAAATTCCAGAGGAAATTACGACATCCAGGAGGTCCCTTATCTCAAATCGTCGTGGAAGACGCCGCCGGTGATACGAAGCCTGATATTTCGTTTCTTTTTTTTCCCCCCTTTTTTTATATTTTTATTCTCGCTCTTTCTCTCACTCGTCATTTCTCCACACGTCTCGCCTCGCTCTCGCGTGTCTCTCATCACTTTTATCATGCTTTCGGACGCGCGCGATGCACTCTCGTGCTCTTTCACAGTCTCTCTCTCTCTCTTTCTCTCTTTCTCTCGTCGAGAAACTGACGACGACGACGGCGACGACGACGAGGACGACGACGTTGTTTTTACTACTACGAGTGTATATAGCCGTGGCACGTCGTCGTTGTCGTCGTTTCATTCATTTGTCGAGTGAAGTTTGTACCCTGAAATATAGTATGTAGTATACGATATACACACAGATTTATTATACACCTATATATATATATATATATATATATTGTTATATGTTATATCTGGGTTCCTTTTCTTTTTTCAATTCAAACGGCGGACAGCGCGCTTTATCGCTGCGAGACTGCGTCATGTAACGGGCGGGGTCGCGTTCCATCGAGTCCGAACAAAAATTTAATAACTTCGTACCGTTTCCATTTTGTATATTTCGGCGTAAATCGAAAAATGTTGCGGCGTAAAGATAAAAACGTCAAAACTAGGTAAAAGATCCTCGCATCGAAATTGTCGAAATCGAACTTTGTCGTTGTTCTCGTTATTTTTTTATCATTATTTATTTTGGGTCAACTCCGTCGATACCGTGCGATTCGAATGAAATTTTACCGCGTCGCAATTGCAAATATTGATATTACCCGGCACGAGTAAATAGAAATAAAATTGATTTTCATTGAATGAAAAGTTGTTTGTACGAAATTAAATGCAAACCGATGTCTGTTCGTTCGCGCTTGACAAAATTCATTTTCTTTCTTTTAATATTTATCATAAAGATGAAATTCTAAATAAACGAAAATATCTTTGTTTCTAAATTATCACGGTGGAAGGAACGAATTATAAATTTAATACCTAAACGCGCGAGACGTGGAACAATTAATATTAATTTTCATTTTTGTGTTGTCGAATTTCGATAAATTCGAAAAATATATATATATATTTATCGAAATATAGGTTTTCGAGTCAACGACAATAAAGTCTACTTCGTTGTCTCGTCACGCCCGACGAGGCAATCGCGCGCACTATCGAGCAAACGTACATATATCTACATAAAAGTGCGCGGATGGGGCGAGCTTCGAACCCGTCTAACCCGAAGTCTCGACAACGGGAGGCAGACGGAGGGAGAGCCGAGAAACTAGAGAGAGGACAGCCGTGCACCGAGCACCATGGCGTATACATACGCACACACAGAGACACGCACACACACATAGAGCGCATAACGGGGCGTATAAATGCAGCTGCCACAGCGGCAAGCACGAAGTAGTAAACACGTAGCGCGAGAGGTTCAACCGAGTCCCGAGCCCATCGGTCTCGATAAGGACGCGGAGAGTGTAAAGGGACGATGTATTAGACCGACGACGCGACGACGATGACCACTGGTCATCCACCTCGTACTTCTTCAACCCCCTTCTACAACGTCCTCGCGGTCTCGTTATTTCTCGTCTTCTCGGAATTCAAAGCGAACGAAAGGAAAGGAAAAAAAGAAGAAAACGACAAACAAACAAACGCCACGTTCAAACTATTTACGACTTACAACCAATTGTTATCACGAAATTATACGAGCGATAAAAAAAGTATGAATTTTTTGTTTGTTTGTAACGTGGCGAATAAAAAAATGTATTTTTTGTTTATTGATGTACGAGTAAAACAAATTTCCTATCTCATCGACCCGCGAGAATACTTCATAAAAAAAAAACAATTTTCCTTCCGTAAAAATAATATCAAAAAACGGGATAAAACAACGAGCGGTAAAGTCTCGAAGGACTCGCCGGGCCACAACGAAGAAAGCTCCTTCCTACGTAGCTAATTACTGTACCTACTCGGTGAGAAGAAAAGAAAAACCGCGCAATAAAAAAGAAAAAAAAATTGCCTCCTTCGCACGACGCGTTTTTCAAAGAGTCGAAAACCTCGAGAAAACAAAAAATCACGACGCGTACACTCCCGGACCGAACGCCCGGGTTGGACGCTGAAACAACATTATGGCTCGTATAAAAGCCCCGAGAGTCAAAAGAACCGGAGAAAGGAGTCGAGAGTTTCGCGAAAGAGAGCTTCAATCTTTGTTTCTCACCCTTTGAGAGAAAAGAGGGAGGAGAGGGGTGCAAGAAGGGGGTGTCGTTGAAAAGAGGGTAGAAGGGGGAGGGAGGAGGGCAGAATAGGGGGGTAGAGTGTTTCCGCTCGACGTGGGGGTGGCTTTTCGAGTGGCTGTGGCCCAGTGCCCTTGTAGCCACGGCGTGTTGCGCGGGCGTTGCGCCGGAAAATTAGCTCAATTTCGTTTTTTCTACTCGCTGTGCGCCACATTCCCATTTACCTCTTCTATATCTATCTATATATATATATATATAAAGCGACGTACTATTCGCGAGCTACACACGTTTTTTCGCGGCACTCGGTGCGCGAAGAAGAAAAGAAGACGAAGGACGAGACGGGAGGGAGAAAGGAGAGCTCGGTGACGGTAATCGTGGCTCGTTTTCGCTCGTTCTCTTTTATGCACCCCTTTCATAGAACCCCCGCCGACTTTTATATATATTGGAGACGATATATATATATATAGATAGATACACGAACATTTCCTTTTCTTTTTTCTTCGCGACGGTTCTCCCCGGGCTCTTTTTTACCGTTTCGCAATCCCTCGTAATCTCTACCACGTCGTTGCAGCTCATCCTCCATCCCTTCTTCCTCTTCTTACTTATTTCTTTTTAGCCCGGGTACGCGGTATTCGCGCCGTTCCACAGCAGGGCGGCTTCAACGTTCGCCTTATTCATACTAACTCGTGTATGCTCACTACCCTCAGTCCGTCCCTACTACCGACGTTCTCTCGTTTCTTTTTTTTTTTCTTTTTTGCTTTTTTCCCGTCACATTTTTATTTCACCGGCATCACGGAACTCGAGGGTACTTCATGATTATTTAATGTCTTTCGCACAGCCCTACGAGGTATCTCGAGTATAGCCCCGAATTAATTATCAAGGGGTTGTGATACGGGTAACTCGAGGGGGATGAAAAATTTCGTTCGTGTATTAACGAAAATGATATCTCGCGGTTTTCTTTCCTTTCTCAAGTGGCAAGTGAGTCCGTGATTTATCCCTAAAGTCTGATTTTCAAAATTTACCCACCCCTTCGACTATTCCTATAACCTTGGGGGGAAAAAACTGGTGTGTGCTTAGACCACACGACTGAAGTGAAACTTCATTCGGGCATTTTTATGAAATTCATACATAAATATTCTTGACTCCATTTTGTCTAAATATCTTGCAAATTACTGCATCGAGCTTTGTTCTTGATCTTGTTGTCGCTACCATTAGGGTTATTTACCATTTCCAATCATAATTTTTGTTTTTTTTTAATTCTATTAATAGTTTTGATTGTTCCGATGGAAAGTTCACGTTCAAATCTCCACTTAGTATCACCGGCATTTTATTATAATCTTTATTAAGCAATGCCGAACCCTCAACCGTAATTGCTAATAGAATTCGGTGGAAAAACTGAGATTATTTTCCTCAATATCAGTGTGAAACACAGAAATTGGGATTTTGTTTCTCGTTTTATATGAACGTTAATGCAATGATCATCATCTATTTCTCGTCGTAGCAAGTTAACCATTGTATTTACGGAAACAGGCACATTAATTATTTGTCCATAAATGCCATACTGTCCATGTACGGGTCACAGTCATCTTATTTGTATGAACGGAATTCTCGGAAAAATTAGTCTCTCTAACATTAAATCCAGTCGAGGTAAATACACCGGTATCGCAGGGTATTTAAAACCGTTGTATGAAGACATTGTAGGAATTTTGTTTTTCGACGGTTGAGTTCGACAAGTAGAACCCATTCATCATCCATTCCAATATACGGTAGTATATCGTTGAAGGATTATTTACTGTAAATTGATTCTCTGTGTTAATCACGTTGTCTGGTTCACGAGATGCGAGGTTGTGTTCCCCAACATTAGTGTGAGAAATAGCAATTAGTAAGTGTTTCTTAGCACGAAATTTTTGCACACGGTCTGTTGAACTTTTTCCTAGATTTTTCGTCACCCGTTTGCTATCACTGCATTCTTTTTGACGATGCGCATTTGTTTTCGACATCGTCAACAATATATATATATATTTTTGTATATTATATGAAATGCCAATGAAATCGGACGCGTTGGTTAGGTATAAACTGTGACGCACCATCTCTCTCCCCCTCTCCCTCTTTCACGTAGTTAGACTATGAACCCTACGCATACACTCGCACTCGCCCCACTTCGTTCGAGCGGTATAAAGAGTGGGGGGTCGAAGCGCTAGCTTACCATCCCCACCACTTCCGTTACGCATTTTCGTTTCATCCAGATCAATTTTACACCTACCGCGCCTAAAGAATTCCACGTAAACAATTTTTTTTTTTTAAATTGAAGAAACATTTATCCAAATTGCATGAAAAATATGAGACGAGAAAAGTTTCAGATGCGAAGCGAATATACGTCGAGCAGTTTGTCGAGAAGAGAAAGAGGAAGGTGGGAAAGAGAAAGAGATCGTCTTGGCATGTTCGAACGAAGGAACGAACGAGAGATCGAGAGGAGAGGCAGAGAGTATATAATCGTGCTTTCCCACGGAGGGAGGAATCGCGATTGGCAAGAAGCGAGATACGTCGTACCGTGTTGTGCACTCGGACGTAGAGGATCGCCATCTACGTCGTCTTCGTTCCTTGCTTGCTTTTGCTTCGTACATCAGCACCGTGCAAGCGAGCGAGCGTGCAAGCAAGCAAGCAGCATCTTTACTACCTGATGCGGGGAACCGCTAAAAACTGGCCCTTATACGTTTTGCGATCTCGGTGTACGACGACCAAGACCAACAAACTTCCGAGGCCTATGCTACATATATACACACACACACACAATTATAAAAGTTGAATCCAGTGTGTAACACTGCGTCCACGTACCTAAATGTCATTTCAACCGACAACTGCGCGAGAATACACGCTCGAGTCAGAGAAAGACAATGCTATGACGCGGAATCGAGGAAAAAAGAAAAGTACGAAGCGAGGAAGACGATGAGACACGTGAAAGCATCGGGAACGAGGCACGTAAGCGTTATATACGAGGCGAAATAAGTAGAATCGTCGCTGAGAAACATTAAAGAAATAAATGAAGAAATGTGAAAAAACGTGTGAGAGAGAGACAGAGAGGGAGAGAGAGAGAGAGAGAGGGAAGCTAAGCACACCCTGACGATGCTGCTGGTCAGCGAAGGTAAATGTACGAGAGGGAGGAAGAAGAATCCACGGTCGATGGTGAGGAACGCGCACGGGGGAACGAGAGAAGCGCGAGAACTTCGCGACTTTGCTGAGAACGCGGAAGCCAAGAACGCGGTGAAGAAAAGGAGCAGAGAGAGAGAAAGAGAAGGAGATAGAGAAATGTCCGTGAAAGGCCAGAGCAAGAGAGAGTCCTCCGTGTGCTCATCGCCGCGGGCTTCTTGACCATATATCGCTTTAAATCATTTCCACGAGGGCACCCTATCGCGTAATGGTGATCGAGCTTTTAATGTATTGCTCGCGTTTTATATACCAGGTGTTGCCACGTATCGCGTATCGACGATCGTTAATGCTTTATCGAGTGAGTAACGATGAAATTAGTTGAATTTTTAATCATTCATTATCATTATCAGATTTGTATCAAATTATCGTCAAATTATCATCGAATTTTATTATTAAATTATCATTTGTTCATCGATCATTAATTACTTTATACGATTATTGCATCGTTCTGATTTGATCATTAAATTATCATTTGTTCATCGATCATTAATTATTTTATACGTTTATTACATCGTTCTATCAAGTTGGCCAAAAGGTAATTGTGTGTTTTTCACAACAGACGCTCGCGTCCATCCGTCAGAAACGCAATTACTTTTTGGCCATTGACAAAAACAACCCAAAAAATAATACCGCGTCACGTCCCATCGTCCCCGAGTACGTACCCACCGATTTTTCTTCCCGTTGGTATACGACACGCGGCTCTACGAAGCGTGTCTCGAGATCCGAAACAAAACAACGGAAAGAAAGAAAAATAAAAAAAAAACAAAAAAACAAGAAAAACAAAAAAAAGGAAGAAGAGAAAACAGGGGCAAAAGAGAAAATAGTACGAAGGAAAAGAGGGAAGAGGACTCATTTGTCTGTCAAAGAAAAATGAGACAATATTCCTTCCGCGAGAATATATAAACGGCAACGCGAAGCGTGTGTAGTTTCCGTTGCTGTGCAGACGGTTGGAGCTTCGTCCGGGAACTAGAGAATGCATAGTGAATGAGGCAAAAGTGAAGAACGCGAGGGAAAGAAAGAACGAGGGATAGAACAAAAAATAAAATAAAAGAACGAAGACGAAGGCAATATGTTTGTCTCTGTGTGTGCATGTGTGTGTGCGTGTGTGTAGGGTAGGGGGTGTCTATGTAAGCTCAAGGGGGGAGAAAGGGGGGAATGCGATGAGTGCATTTGTATGTGGCACGGTCGTGTCTCTTCTGTCGTTTGACTTGTCATCGTTCTCTCGTCGGAGGCGCGCGGCCTGTAACGGTGCTATGCAGCTCTCCGGGGCCCGCGCGATCCAAAGAGAACGAGCGAGATGGATAGACTGACTGACTTTTGCCTCGCTCGCGCACGCGTTTCTCTCTACTCACTCGTTAGTCACGCTCCCGTCTTTATGAATGGGTTGTACGTATACCTTCCTCCTCTAGTCTACCACTACTACGATTACGACTACCATACACTCTATATCCTTGTATGAATGTACGTTACATCTATAACGATATATAGATATATATGTGTGTGTATATATATATATATAGATATATAGATATAGATGACTACGTTACACACGCTACTCTATCGTTAAAACTGCGCAAGTCGCGAGAAACTATAATACTCACGAACATTGCGAGTTTTTACCGTTCGACTCGCTCACTTTACTTCTTATTTCCTGGGCAATAGTTTCCTTGTTACTTTTTATTCTTTTTTTTTTCTTTTGTAATCATTCCGATTTGCATCGTTAACCATAGATTCTCTGTAACTGGTAAAGTATATTTAGATCGTCGTTTACCTTCGATTTATTAGACGGGGTATTTTTCTTGTTGAAGTTTACGGACGAGTTCGTTTTAATTGAGAATTTTTATTATTGGCAATTTTTGTTTTTTCATTGGTTTAATTTCTGTTCAACTTTTATCGATGATGAAATTGAATTAATTGTTTTATTAAGTTTCTCTTAGTTATTGTAAAATTGTATATTTCAGGATGAGAATATATTCCGGCGGAATTAGTCATTGTTAGATGTTCATCTTTCATTTCGCGAGTTACAAGAGTGAAAGTAAGGAGAATTATGAGATCAGGAGCCCTCCTTGTACTTGGAGCGTCTCTCGGGAGGCCCGCTCGGTCTTTCTAAACCACTAAGGACGGAGACGATGAGGATGCTGTTGATGTTGTGTGTGTGTGTGTATCTATAAGGTGTATGAATTCTCCTACCATTAACCACCGAACCATACCGCAACAATAACTTTATTCAAGTTCCATTTTCTAATCTATTTTATTTTATCTCATCAAAATAAAGGGTTAGAAAAATTAAGACCTGTAAAACCAGTAATTTATAAACAAATATTGCATTTCTCCATAAGAAAAGAAAAGTATTTTTCAAAATGGGGTAGTTTTATGACAGGAGTTGTTTTCTACCCCTTGACACCCTTGTTCATTTTTCAAAAAGGCTAAATTTACAGTTTACAGTCTCGTAAAGAGAAAAATTTAATTTTATTATTTTTCTCCGAATGTTAATTTTTTTATTTTATGTAATACCTGAATATTATTAAATGGAGTGCGAATAGGGTGGTCATTGAGACGACTAAAATTTTACGCTTCGAATTAATTATTTTTATTAGACAAAATACGATGTTAAAATTGCAGAGGAATCAGAAATTTGTTAGTCGGACGTCTCGATGATTAATCATAGAATTACCCATACATTGAGGCCTGTGGGACGTTCGTGTCGTCGGTACAGGACTAGGGAGGAACGGGGATGTGAAGGGGAAACTCGGTGGCATCCGAGGAATGCCATGTAATAATCGAGCAGGCACGTATATCGTAAATACACGTTGAGTATATCTATATACACGATAGACTGGCGAAAGCTTGCGGCGCGTGAACGCGCGATGGCGCCACGTATCGGACTCGTCGCAACTATTAGAAATAGCGGGATTGAGCCTTATCGAGCACTTATAATAGGGAAATCGTGCACAAAATCAATCTTCGTGTATCTCACTACCCATCTCATTGATTTTCATTAATTTAATAATCGAAAATATATATATATATATTATTAACAATCAAAAAAATCTTTTTTTCAGCAATTCGAAAAAGTTGAAGATTTCGTCCACGTAAATGATAGATAATCAACAACAACAAACTATAAAAATTGTATAAAGTAGTAATTCTCTTTTCGCAACTTCCATAATTAACAAAAAATTATATAATTAACTTTTCAAAAGATATAGCGATTGTAAATTCATTAATCTGTTGCCGACCGATCGAATGAAAAAACTTTCTAGCGTTGAATTTTGTCCCACGTTAGGCCCCGCCTGGGAGGGTTGAAACGCAATTTTTTGTTCTCGATGTGCACTCGCAATAAAAACCCTGGGAAGATCTTTCGCAAAAAAAAAATAAAAAAAAAACAAGAAAGAAATATCCAAAACGAAAATACTGTGACACAAAGCTATTGTAACGGGGCCAGACGAGACCAGACGCCGTTGCAGACGAGACACGAATGCGAATTTAATAATGAGAATAAATCATTTTAATGCTACTATACATGTATACAAATACACACATACACGCATATATATATATATATATGTGCACACGGTTCGAGAAGCACGTATACATCGAGATACGCTCGTTTCTAGTGCCACTACGAGAGAGCAGGGAGAGTTGCAAAGTTGCGCGAGAAAGAGTGAGACGGAACGAGCATAAAAATAAAAAAATAAAAAAAATAAATTATAAACTGGAACCGGGGATGAGGCTGGCCGAGCGGGCGGATGGTTTGTAAAAAAAAGAGCGCGAGAGAGAGAGAGAGAGAGAGAGAAAGAGAAAGAGAGAGAGAGGGTAAAAAAAGAAACCGGTACTACTTTTGCACGCCGCACGGCGTATTCCGCAGAGGGGTGCATTGCGTTTTGCGATTATAAAAGCAGGGGCAATTTCCCCCTTCTAGCCACCCCTCCTCTCATTTCAAGCCAAGAGAAATCACGTTGTGTGAGTTTATACGAGTGTGTACGTGTAAGTCTAGACGTACATGGACCTCCTATCAAAAACAGACCACCGAACTGAAAGGCGACCTGAAAGGGCAAGGAACTCGCTTCTACAATGGCCAAGAAATTAAAGTTCCTCCATACGACGAATCCTGCGATATTCTATATATATGTATGTATTTTTTGTTTATTTTATTTTATTTTTTTATTACTTACGCGCAGACACCATGGCGAAAGTCTCGGGGTAGACCGTAGGCATTTTTCAAAAAAAGAAACGAACTGAAGGGAGATACGTATGGAGTATGATGATAAAAGTAATGGAAATAATCGATAGCCAAAAATCGATTGCTTAAAAAGTTGAAATTATCGGTACAAGGGTTGTTCCGTTTAACCCTCTTACAGAGGGTTAAAAAAAATGATTGTGGAAAAAAACACGAGTTCGTAAAACTATTTGCGAGCCTAACCTGTTTCGAACACCCTTAAATAAAAAATAAAAAAAAATTTTATAAAAAAATTTAAAAATTGTTAAAAAATTGCCCTAGTAAAAAAATCGTTCCACTTCACGGCGAATATACTACGCGCGTCGCGCGCCTGGGAAAGTATCGCGGAGGTGAAATAAATAATGATATGATACCCGTTCGATAAAAGGGGAGAAAGATGTGCGAAATGAAAAAGAAAAACGTCGATACAAAAAAATCGTGTTGAATAGGTTCAATTAAAGCTTCGGGTACTGAACAAACAATTCGTTCGAGTCCTGGAGGGTCGGTCGGTGGAAGTAAAAATTGATTTTTTTCTCCCTTACGCGTGTTATTTTTTTTCTCCCTCTCTCTTTCTCTTTCTCTTCCCTTCGCCACACTCCATCGGGATGTTACGAGTGTACGGATATACGGAATTGTGTCGAAAAAGAAAAAGACAAGTAAGGGTAGAGAGCAGGGAGAAAAGAGCATGGGAAAGTAGAAACGAGGAAATGTGCGAGGCTCGTTTGTTGTAAACGAACTCTATCTTTCTTTCTCTCTCTCGTTCGAACGACGGATAATTCGTAGCGTTCGGCATGAGCAACCTTGACCGGTGACGGTTGAATCGATTATCGTTTAGATTGTAACGGGGGTGGACGACCCCGGAACGTTTTCTCCCCCGCCCCCCTCCTTTTACTTCCTCATCCCCTCTCCTTCTCTCTCTCTCTCTCTCTCTCTCTCTCTCTCTCTCTTGCCCTCTCCCTTTCTCTGTCTCTCTCTTACTCTCTTTATCTATCTATCTGTGCCGTTTCCACTAACTCGCGCCACAACGACCCTACGGGGGTGACCTTACCGTCGCGGTACGCCCGAGGGTCTCGTTCCCCAAATACCTGGCTCCAATTGGCCATGGCAACGTGCGGCTCTCGCAAACCCCTATTATACATTATACACACGTCCTCCGCCATATCGATTCGCGTGCTTGTCAGTGGGTGATATCGTTTCGCAAATTATTGCTTTCGAATCGCGAGATTTTTCTTTCCACTTTATTATTTTTTTTACCCAACCATCGACCTATGCCCATGAACCCACTTTCGGTCAAACGCTCACGCGTTCGTTGATACCATGAAAATATATTATTATTATATAATCGAACGACGAATAAACGGTTCGAACGATACTTTTACAAGACAAAAGAGATTTGAGGAAAAACTAGCTGACGAAAAAAAAAGTACATCGAGCGAAAATAATGAACGTCTTTTCGATTCAGTTATAAAAATACATTCAAAAAAGAAAAAGAAATCAATTTGACTAATTGCGGATAAAAGGTTTTTTGCAGTTTCGTGCTGATAATGTATGATTTTAATGGGAAGTTTGCCCATTTAGGTTTTATTCTTAGTCTTGCGAAGAATTACACTCTCGCTGAATCGATCAAATACCTTCGATTTAAAGAAGGAAGGACAGACAGACTGAGAGAGAGAGAGGGAAAGAAAGACAGACAGAGAAAGAGAGAACGAAAAACTGGTCAAGTCGGTCAATAAAAGTCCATAAAGGTTGGTCGAAGTACATCCACATGCTCGATTAACTTGACCGCGAGAGACGCTCTTGCCGAGTATGTATCGTAAGTACTACTTGGCCAGTAGGATGTAATGTACTAGACCTGCGTGCTTCGAATATTTTCTCAATGATACTCGCCCTTTACGTCGCGTTTCAAGCCCCCGAAAAATTTCGTCACGTTTTCTCACGCCAATAAATGGCAGGGGGAAGGAGAGAAAGAGAGACGAGGGGAGACACGTAGTAAGTCGAAGCGAGTAAAAAAATAAAAATTTAGTATCCGTGACTCTCGTCTATGCGAAATGAATCAATCCCGCGAGAAAGGGGCCTCGAAAACCACGAGTCATACCGCCACGAGTTTACTATGAAACTAAAACATGAATCAGGAAATGGTGTGTCACGTGCGTGTTTCGCAATCGCGTCATCAAAAACGTGAACGAAACATGAGTGTATGACCGTAAAAAGGCAAAGTTTACATGGCCAAATGAGAAAAGAAATTAATCTTGAAACTTTGAAGAAAAACGTTTGAGCTGTTTCTCGAAATAATTAATTATTTGACTCGTGAAAAAGGAGAATTAAATATTTAGTATAGAGTGAAAAATTTTAGGGAAAAAACGGTAAGACCATATTTTAGAAAATTCTTACAAGACATTTTCCATAAGTAGGAAAAGGCACGAGGCGAGAGAATATGAAATACTGAAGGAAATGAGCTTAAAAGAGTCACGGAGGGTATTTCAGGGTCGTTTACCCGCCTAAATCGGGCATTGGCCGACGATGTCGACGACGACGACGACGACGACGAAGACGACGACGACAGGGTCGAGTGAGAAGCAACGATCGGAAGGATTCTACTACATTACTACTACAACTTGAGATTGTCGTGCTTGTGGCGAGAAGAGAGAAGCGAGGGGATGTTCGGAGTACGTATATGTGTATGGATGTGCGTATGTGTGTGAGAGAGAGGGGGGGCTTGGGAATATAAGTGAGTCGAGCTGATAAACGACCTCTGGAATGTCAGATAAAGCGGGCTAGGACCACGCACCACGAAGAGCAAGAGAGAAAGAGCATACAGAAGCAGAAGCAGCAACAACGAGAGTGGGAATGAGGAATGAGAGAGGGACAGAGACAGAGACAGAGACAGAGAAAGAGAAAGAGAAGTAAAAAGGATGGAGAGATCACGAGAAAAAAGATGGTGAGAGTGAAAGAGAAAAAAAAGCAGCGGGAACGAGTTCAGAACGATAACAGGAGTTTGTACGAGAACGATTCGGGTACACTGGCTAAACGAACGTTTCGACCTAGGATACGACGAATGATTCCTAGGTCACTAGGGGAATACCGAAAAATTGCAAGGGAATATTTTCAAAAGTTAACACGAGTTTTTCCATAAAATTCTCGATTCTATCGAACATGAGATAGTAACGTTATCTATAATATTTTTAAGTTTTCTATGTATGCAAAGATTGGTCAAATATCGACCGAAAATTGCAGCAACGCTTTCCCGAAACATTTCTACGAACGCGTGCCTGTAAGATCTCGAACCGTGGGGAATTGGGAATTGCCCGGGCTACTTTTCTCCTCTTCCTTCCCTCGCTCTTGCTCAGACTCCAGAAGTCCGTAGGAAAGGGAAAGGAAAAGAGAGAGAAAGAGAGTCGCTCGAGTCTCCGACCCTTCATCGTCTCGTAGGGCAGATTTCCAGGAAATGTGAACGGGACAGGAGCTGACTGGGCCTCGTCAGCAATAGAATTTGAGGCAAAGGTTATTTTTCGAACACCCTGGGAACTTCATCGGGCCAAGCTCGGCTCGAAATTTTCGAGCACCCTGAGAAATATAAAAGCGCGAAGCGGGAGCTAGAATACGAAGGAGAGATAGAGAGATAGAGAGAGACGGAGAGAGAAGAGAGCAATCCGGTACGCCCCTAGTCGACAGATGGCACTGGCAAATAGAGGATAGACCACTGAGATCAGTAACCCTGATAGGCAAAAGACTTGTGTTCGCTTGCTCGCTCGCTGTTCTCTACAGATTCTGCGATGTTCTTGCGCGGTCTCGAGATGCGAGTGGACGCCCGCGCTTCTCTCACGCTCTCGTCCGCAAATTATCTCGGGGATGTGTCTGCATCTTCTCTTCTTCCTTCTCTTCGTCCCTGTCGTTGTCGTTTTCATCATCGTTCATAGTCACTCTCCTCCTCCTCAACGTCGTCCGATCCGTCGACGATACTTTCCTCGTCGTGTTCTAGACGATACCCTGCACTAACTCCCCTTCCTGGTCAAATTTGCACCTAGCTAGTCTCTCGACTCACTCATATTCTTCTAGCGAGATGAACGGAGTTACAGAACCTGCGGGCTTCCAATATTCGTCGTTACTATCTCAATCAATCCAACTTTATGATCAGCCTGAAACTTTAACCAAAATCTTCGATTTCTATGGAAGATACAAGCTCATATCTTGCTGCTACAGACAATCGCTAAGAATATTTCTAGACTCGTAAGGGAGTGAAGGATCTGCCACCGCACAACGCTATAGGATAATAAAACTTTTGCTTGATCGCTACTTCGAGAATTCCTGGACAAGTTAAAGGCGTTCCAACGCTTGAAATCAATGCGCCTATGATACAGTCAGACATAAGAGATGCTATTTCACTGGGCTACATTTAAATGGAATAATTCGATTATATTGAAGGAATTCAATTAAACCAGTACGAATCTTCAAAGTACTGTAAATCAATATTTAGCGCCACCCAAGTTGCTTCTGTTAAGGAAGCAAGGGGTGGATATAACTTGCTAAATGTACCGATAGTGGTTTTATCACATGATGTTCAAACGAGAAAATAAATGTGCAGAGCATGCGCTACGAGAAAGCAACAATGCTTAGATTATCTGGTCAATGCTAATTATCTCCAGTTTCGTTGTAAAAATATATGCTGGATCGCTTATGCTCATTGTATCTGCACAAGCGAAGAATTATTTATAAATTAGCAAACAGATGGGAGAAACAAGTATGTTCAATTATTTTGTCGACTCTATGCGGAATTAAATTTGGCAAACGAACCGAAGAGTATCAATAATTTAAGGTTAAGTGTATACAAATATTTGTCATGGATTGTATGTACGTATGTAACATTGTTATGAATAGAGGATCTAACCTTAAGCATAGACGAGATTCCTCGTGAGAGCCAATATACCCAGAAATAAGCGACAAGTTTAAAAATAAGGCTCATCAAGCAAAATTCAAAAAGCGCGAAACTCGGTGATGTTTTTACACTGTACGTTTGTAATGTTCTTGTTCCGTTTTCTTCTTTGGTTTTTTGTGTCCGAGCGAGACGTAAACACCGAACGTACGGAGGTGCGGCGAGTGGCGCCAACTGTCGGACCGAATACATCGCAAATTGCAATTTCGAGTCGACGGCACTTTCGACCACGCGACACGAAAGGATTTCTACCATCGTCGCGATATAACATGCGTTTTCACCCTTGAGAAAATTTCCCCATGACCTTTATAAGAATATTTGCGCGAGACCGGAAAAAATTGATGCTAAGCTTGAGGCAGGTCGGAGACACGAAGATGACGAAAAATTTGAGAGGCAAAACATAACCTGCAAAGAGCCGATGCTCGGTAAGACACACGGGGGATAATTGACTTGCAAAATGATGATATTTCGCGAATACACTAGCTCGAACGCGGCATGAATCTCGCACAACCCGGTTGTCTGTGTCGCCCTCCCCCCGACCCTTACCGCTCACCCGCCCCGCGCTCGGGGTACACCAAAAAAGAAAACAAAATGATAACTACAACAACTACAAACTAGTAATAAAATTTCTGACTCACGCTGATCCGTGTCTTCCATGTCTTCATTCCTGAGGAAGGATATATCTGAAACCCAACAAGCACCACGGGTTAGAGGTAAATCCCTCGTGTTTTTTCGCCAGGCTCGACCCGTACACGGGCACTCACTCACCCGCCATCTTGTAACAAACTGAGGCGCGCCCTCTCGGCAAATTCACGAACTATGAATTCTTTTCGATTTCGATATATCGATTGTTCTCGAGACTTTCTGGTTACTGTCGAGATTCGCAAGAGAGCGCCACTTCCCGTGCTGTTTTTTTTACAACGCGGGATTTTTAAACATCGAGAGGATAATTGGTAAGGATTAATTACGAAATACATTCACGCGAATAAATATTTGTTGTACGCAATAATCCAGACTGCTGATAAAATATTAGATTTTCTGATTTCTTTCTCTCCCTCTCTCTCTCCTTCGTTTTTTTTATATCCTCCCAAGAATATAATATATATTGGTTTGGTTTTTGTTACTCTTTAAACTTAATATTTATACACGACGACAGTATCGATATTTGTTTTTACAACCATTCTATTAGTGAAAGTCTTTGTCTTTTGTTTCACTGATGGATCGTATAACCTCCCTCGTACGCTCCTATTTTAAAGATTTATACACAATCTCGGAGGCAAAGGGGGGTTTAAACTTTTCGCGACATGATTAATCAACGAAGCATCGTACTTTAGGACACGTTGTGGCTAAACCATCGATCAAGCAATCCCACGCTGATCGTCAAACGAATATCTTACTGTTTTTTTTTTTCGCGTTACTCGCGTAATTACGTAGTAATATAATCAGTCGAAAAGATAGCATTTGTATGTAATATACGTACTTGATTTTTTTTCTATTCAAGGCTCGTCCAGACATCGCGCGTATATTCGCGTCATCCGTTATTTGTATATACTTTCCCTCGGAACTTTCCAAAAAGGCCCTCAAGGGCTCTCGATAGCCTTGACATTATTCGTTTTCTTTATAGAAAAACGTTTGATGCAGCACTTGGGACTTGTTTCAACGCATTCACAATTAAACATTTTGAATGCGTAGATTTCTTTAACCTCTTCTCTCTCTCTCTCTCTCTCTCTCTCTCTCTCTCTCTCTCTCTCTCTCTCTCTCTCTCTCTCTCTCATTCTATCGGAATACTGTTGCGTAAGAAGAACGTGAGGAATGCGCGTTGTGAGAATGCAAATCTGATAAGTCGTGGTTCGTACGGTGGTGATTTTTTGTTTCGTCTACTTTACGTTTTATGCTTATCCTGCGGTTCGCTGCCGAGAATCGCGATCAAAACGTTGAAAAAACTGATGGACAGCCGAGTGATAGGATATTTTTCTTTTTCGTTTGTATAAATGCCCCAAATGGCACGACTAGGGTCACACGTTGTCCGGAACGACTTCGTCGATCGTCGCCCGACACATCGGACACTCGAAAAGTTGTATTGAACACGTTTGACAAAAACCTCTGAAAAAAAATACAAAAAAGATATCATTAGTAAGACAATAAATATTAAAACAATGATACTTGCATTTCTAATTTTTCATACAATTGTTTAGTCAAATGTTCATTATCATCGACACAGTGAAATCTTGAAAAAGAAAATAATTTTATTTTTGGATATCGAAAGTGTTTACTTACTGATGATCACAGGGTAAAAGCCTGACCGAAGCTTTCTGATCGAAGCAGAGTGTACACGAGTCTTCTCGTACGCTCAATTTTCTCAATTGATCGAGATAAATGTGTCGCGGCAAAACGACTTTATCCTCGTCATTCAAAGTTGCGTAGTCGTTGAATTTTTGATAATCGCGATCCGTGGGGGGATATTTGAAAGGGACATTCCCAAAATTAAAAAGACACTGTTGAAAGGACATGAAACTCGCAGCAGCGAAGAAACCCGATTTTGCAGTCTCAAAAACTTGAATGCAGGGTTTCAGGTTGACTCCATTTATGGAAAATATTATTTCGAGCTTATTTAGGTCGAGCAGACAGCCAAGCACATCACCGGCTTTCCAGCACTCCTGCCCGTGATATTTCTCACTTCTGGCGTTGTGCCAAATTAACTTTCGACAACCATCGTAAGCAAGCGAATACTCGTCATCGCCTATCCCATAACCTTCCTGAAAGAACGAAGACAATGAGAATACAAAATATTCTATCGTGCCGTAAGATCGAATTGATGACGAGGCAAAGACACTCACGTGATTTAGGAAGGTACTTTGCTTCGTTGCCCAGCCAATTTGCATCACGCCGGTCGTCATTATAAGCGTCTCGTAGTACCAAATTCCGCTATCGACTTGAAATGTACATCGCACACTCTCGAACGAATATGCATCACAGCGTGCCTACGATTACAAATTATTCGTATGAAGTAACATAAAATAATAAAAAATATAATACAAAAAATACAAAATGAGTAAATTTTGTACCTCCAGGCCGTTGGGCGAAATTTTTAGATACTCGCTTACGTCCTTCGTGTTCAACATTACATTAATTCCAGTCAAGTCAACTGTGTCATGGGAATATCTTCTGCCTTCCATCAAAACTGCAAAATAACGTATAAAAAAAATATATAAAATTCATACAAACGTTCGATCGACAGGAAACAACTTTTTGGTGAAAATATTCGTTGCGGCCTTACATAAGTTATCTAGACACCATTGAGCTGAGAATCCTACTTGGCGTCTCACATAATGCGTCTCGTTCGCCCACTTTTCTAACGATAAAAGCGGATTTTCCTTTTCCGTCATTAACCGTCGTTTAATTGTTACTTTGTTTTCACTTGTCTGGGCAAATTTCTCTAAAGCTATGAGCGAATGTAACACTACGTACGGTTCAATATTTTCGTTCTGAAAGAGGAAAAAGAAATTAAGTATGCAGAGAGAAATATCTCATTTGACTGATCAAACTGAACAAAAAAGTGAATTATATCGCGTACAAGATTAGACACCAGGTAATCCAACGTTGCTTCCGAGAGTATAGCTATGCTGCTAGGACCAGCCAATTTTTCAGCTATACAACCAAGAACGAGACAAATGTTTCTCTGTTGCGTTACGCTCGTTTGTATCTTGCCAGTTTTTTGGGATAATTGAAACATGTGGGACAGCTTCAGTACGGAATCCTGCAAAAGAAAAACATCAAGATACAAGTGCTTTCTGGTAAAAGACAAAATTTTCATACGACATGAATTTGGTCGAACAAATTTTAATTTACAAGCGGATGACTTTCTTTGTTACCTTCGATGGTAGAGGACAATCATCTAGCAACAGCGTTATGACAGATGGACCCAATGGATTGTGCATCGGTATCACATTAACCATGGAACTAACAACTTGAAGCCAGCCATCTTCCTTGTCCGCTATCGCATGTAATTTTAGCATGGCAGGAGGTGGTTCTTGCTCGCTGCGAATAATAACGATAATAACGATGAATATTGAGTCTCGAGAGAAGAGTATCGCAAACTGTGTTTCCTTGTTAGGAGAAACAATCGAGCGAAGTGTTCAAGATAAACTATACCCACTTGTCGACGAGACGTCCGATGACTCCCAAAGTTTCGAGAACAAGTCTATCGACGTTCGCGGAGGTGGGAAACATGAAACCAGTATTGTTAGTAGCTCCAGCTCCGTACTCGTGCTCGATGCAGTTTGGCAAAATCGTATTTCCTGGTTGTACATGATTTGGCTCGCAGTATGTTTCACCATCGACCGGAGTATCTTTGCACAAGCAATTGCCCATTCCCACGAATTTTTTTCTTATCTCTATTTTCCTAGCGCACACCTCTCAATATAACGCCGAACGATGATTTTTTTTACGTGGCATTTGACCAGGTTAACTTTACTGTACGAGACTCACGAAAATCCATTTGTAACTGGTGAAATTTTTGCGAGGTAAACACGCACGCACGCACACACATACACAAAGGGATATGAAATGATATCCCAAATACGTTTCGCCTTGCAAAAAATTGACGGAAAAATATCTTTCTCTACACTAATAAGGTCGTTCTTTCGAAAATATTGAAAAAGATCCTTCTCTTACGCCGGATCGTACTGGACTTCCACTGTCAATTGGGTTATGTTGTTTTCCGAAACGATGGATCTATTTTTAATGACTCTCGGTGTTTATTTTTTCCTTAGAACGTTCGAAAACAACCGAAATATGTGTTTCGTTGTCAAGTCAAAGCATACGGAATATTATCTCGCGGCTGAGTCACACACATTTATCGTGGAAAAAGGTGGACGTAGATCCGTGACGAAAAACGGTACAACCTCGCGGTTCGCCGATCTCGGATGCTCGCGAGGTTATATGCTCTTTTGCTATCTCTCGTAGCTCTTCTCGCTTGCGTGTGATGCGAAACATATATGCATGTATAGATACATAAATGCGAGACGAAACTTATTTTTATAAGTATAAGAACAACATATATACGAACTAGCAACGCCTACTCTGATGTGATTCATTCCCTACTATACATTGTTGATTCGCTGCGAGAAAATACATATAATTTGTTGAACGAGATCCTTTCACCTATATTTTTCTATCACCCATTACGCACAACATGGAGGTGACATTCGGCTGTTTGGGATCGTTTTCGCTAGGGCACTTGTAAAGATTCTTTCGAGAGTGGTGATTTTCACGTGTCTCAAGGTTACATGTGTAGGTATTCACTTATAGTCGAGTTGATTATGACATAAAGATTGGCAATGGGTACAGAGTGCCTCGGAATCGAAAAAGGAATATCGATAATATGAAATCAAGATATTCAATTGCTCATCGACCAAGATATTAACTTGATGTATACGTCTCCAACTTGCATCTTGTTTGTTTATGACGCCAAACCGACGCGTATCACGTCCGTTAGTAATGCGACAGAAAGAATTCCGTTTCGGTCAAATTGTCTTCCACGAATGTGAATGTCCGGATGTGTGATGAATATGAGGAATTCGTTGAAAAACCGTTAGAACTTTAAATCGCAGCCCGTCTTTTGTTTAAAAGATTCACTGTGTCGAAACAATTTGAATCGTCGTGATAAATGCCGACTGTGTCGACGCTACGACAACTACATTACTATAAGATGATAAGCAACTTCGTTTATAGTTCTTTTCGGGTCCGCAATGATGCTGATGGCGCTAGCTTTCCGACATTCATTATCTACGGAGTTTGTTGCACATCGGCTTGACCGAAATTTGATTTTCGCAGTTGCCCAGTAAATAAATATCAATATTATAATTAGAAATGTACAGTTAATTATTCAATTAAATAGTAAACCTTTACTGATAACGATATTCCGTGAATCTCGCTTCAGGTCGATGTCGTATTCAGGTAATTCGGCACAGAGCTTTGTACACGTTGTCTCTTTATAAACCCTCGATGTTAAAGAACCTAAAAACACCGTCCGAAAAACATAAATGTTCAATGAATCTTCATTTCACAGGTTTATCTCGTAAATACAGTCGCAAAATCTTTGCCGTTGTCCAATTTTCGCGAATCTCGTAGCGTCCAACCCAACTCTTCCAATTTTGTATCGAACGGCAATGGATCGGTCGTTCGATCTTGTCCTTCATCCGGTCCAATAATCATAATAACACTGCCCTCATAATCCATCATATAATCGTAAAATGCTCGTCCGTTGAAGAAGTAACAGAACAAAACCGCGTAGTTCTTCGGCACTTTGACATTGGCGTCTTTATCGTCAATGAAAATTATATTATTTAGAAACAACGGCGGTGAATATCCACTGGACCACCAACGTTTGTCAGCCTCTATGCCAACAACATCGCAACCTAGGATTGCGAAATAAATCGTTAATATATCCTGATAAATTACGGAAGTAACGACATTTCTCAGATTCTTTATTCACCAGAATATTGTTGAATAATCCATTCCAAAAGTCCAGAACCACAGCCTATGCTGACAATTCCTTCCAATCGATAATCCTCGATAATGGACTTGATCCAAGACAAATCGTTGAAACTTGGCCAGACCCAGAGAAGTCTGCGACCTTCGTCATCGTCGTCATTTGTACCCAAATTAATTATACTTTGCCACTTTCCTTCACTGTGCAACGAGAGCACCCGTTCTTCGACACTTTTTTCAGTCATTACAAAATTGTTCACAGCACAGAACCGTCGTCCTCTATCTTCAAAGCCGATTAACAGCAAAGCCTAAGCTGCTCCCTTACGACCATTCATAACTATTAATAGGTCAAGGCCAACTTATTAATATTCGCACGTGTATTTAATGATCAGGTACGTGACGCAAGTGAAACGGCCGTGAAAGTTGGCACGCATGAAGACAAACTCGTACATGTGCTTTTTTGGCAAAAAGTAAGCTTGTCCTTTGTATAAAAATAAAATATCGATACAAGTTATGTAAAAAAAAAATATCGCAAGAAGTTCCATCTTTTAAAATTTGTTCCGTTACGAAACTGGAATCTTCTGCATGGCAAAATGTATGTCGTCTGATGAAACGTTGAGTAATATTCGTTGTTGAGTATCGTTTCGAGAATGTTCACAAAGCAAAAGACGATTCGCACCGAGCCTGCTACAGATGCCAATCGCCTGTGTCACATTTGGAACCTTTACGCCTGAAACAGTCAAGAAAAGTTGTTTAAGTTTGAAAAATAACGAGGAGGGAAACATTATCGTTCGAAGAATCGATAAAAACCTTCGAAGGAGCAGAAAGAGTCCAATTGTCGATAGACATTATAAAAGCTCGTCTCCTCGACTCCGGTTCTCGTAACTTCGGCACAGACGGCTTGCAAAAATAGTTTCTCCATCTCCGAGCAATGTTTGATAGCCTGAACTTTGGCACTAGCGATCATCTCGGTTACAGCCTTATTAACGTCTTGCATGGTGACGATTTTTTCTCCGTTTAATTCAGCAATTTCGGTCGATCGCCTGCAGATGTCCAATGCCCTTCTGGCATCACCCGAAACCGCTGCTACTTTTCTATCGAAAATATGATTCGTTGTTAACCCGCCGTGAATGTGCTCGGGTATCTTATACCCGGCCGTCCATAAAACTACATATCTGCCGTTTTCACCAGATTCACGCCGGGTTAACAAATCTGTGTAAAATGAAAAGCAAAGTAACTGAACAAAAATTACCTCGATACCAGTTGAATCGCTTCGCTTTTGAACGCGTCCGAATCTTTCAATCTTGCCGTTACGATCTCTTGTAATTGTTTATAATTATACGGCTGAAACGTTAAACGTGTGAGTCCCAAGCGCGATGTTACTCGGCCCATTAGCACTCGCTCCGGTAAATCCATCGTATTCGCTATCGTTATGACGACTAATTGAGCATTTGCTTTCGCGGGCCAGTCCAACAAATTATAGACCACATCTTGCCGCTTGTTGCACAATAAATCCAGCTGCAAAGTCCATAAAAATAAAAATGAAAAATTTCACGTTGAATTTTATTATAAATGTTGGCTCATGCGGGCAGTTCAATTATTTCGTACGAGTTACCTTCGTCTCGCAGTTCTTACCTCATCGACAAGCAACAAAGTCATTGGTCTCCTAGCCGATGACTTAGTGAATCGCTTTTCCAAAATTTGATACGCTTGTTCCCACGTCGCAGCCTGTCCATTCATTTGTTTGAGAATCTGAACGTAAGCTTGTCTTGGTTCCGAGAGCTTCATTCCATTAATCTCGATAAAATCAAAATTAGCTAAATCTCCCTTAGACACGAGTTTCTTTAAACATCTGATAACTTCAGTAACCGTGGCAGTTTTTCCTGTTCCTGGTACTCCGCTTATGTAGATACAACCGCTATTGTTATCCAGCAATTTTCTTTCCAAAAATTGAAATATATCGTTGAATTCTTCCTCCCTGCATGGCAAGGATTTTGGTACAGCACTTACGTGGAGTCTTGCTCTGGCTTCTTCCAATATGGTTGCGGGTTTACCAATGTTGATGGTTCGACGACTCATAGACGGTGTGAGATTCCCATTTTTCACGGATGGTGTTTTAACTCTCGAGACTTTGCTATTAGCCATTGTAGGAGTAACGGCCTCATCGATTGTGCTCATTATCGGTTTTCGTGGTGTTCTTTTCGGAGTAACCGATTCCGCTAAAGCTAAGAAATTCGATGGTCGCTTTGGAGTCGTTACTCCTTCAACCAATTTTCTCTTTTGCGGTGTTTGCGAACTTTGCGTAGCGGTTAATCTTCTATTACGCCTGCCTGGCTTAATATTATCGGAGTCATAGTCGCTGTCGTCCCCGGATTTGTTCTCTTTGTCGCGAGTGATACTTTCACTATCGTAATTATAGTTTACTAAGCTAGAATTTCGCCTCGTTCTAACGGAACGCGGAGTAGTCACTTTTTTCAACATTTTTGAAGAAGAATCAATATGATCATTCTTGAGTATAGTTTCGTAATTATCGCTGCTGCTTTCCGAATTTTTTCTCATTTGCCTTGTAATCGGAGTTCGTGCAGCGATCGATAACGTGGATGATCCTTTTGGTGTCTTTGGAGTAGTTCCATGCAGTTTCTTAGGCTCATTGTGATCTTGATTGCAATCACCTGCGCCGCATCTTTTTAATGTGCCCATGCTGGATTTTCTTGAACTTCTACGTATTCCCTCGCCATTATCAAAATTTGTATCTATCTTGTAATTACTCTGCTCCGTAGATCGTCTTAATTTTATTCTTAATGGTACTTCGTCGTCTATCGCTAATTTGGACTTTGATGGTGTATTTTGGGAAGAATTTTCCTTGGTTTTAGAATTGTTTACGCGCGTAAATTCTTGCTGCGCTCTGCTAGGAGTTTTGGGCAGATTTTCGTTTTTCGATACTTTGGGACGGGATCTGATTACTTGAACTCCAGATTCTTGTAAATTATCGAAAATTCCTTCGGAATCGCTGTCCGAAGACAGTTCGACATCCTTGTATGTGTGTGTTTTCGTCCTTGGTCGTAACGAACACATTGGTTCTTTTATTATGTGAAATTCACCGTTTATCTCACGAAGCTTGTACAACACAGGTGCACCTGTAAAAAAATGTAGAAATGTATAATTTTTGTATGGTTATTATTCTAGTCAGATTCGTATTGAAATTATATGAAACTTTTGCAGATGAGAAATTTGCATTATCCAATTTAAAAGACTTCCCTTATGGTTCGCAATGGATCTGCTTTATTTCATATTTACTTAATGTTTCGAGAATGAGGTAGAGTGAAATGTGGACTCATTTTGGCTGAGAAGTCTTATAGTCTTTAGTAATTCAATGATATTGTAATATTGATTCTTACCACCGTACGTGATCTCTGGTGAATCGCTCCGACTTGGCGATTCTCGATTGTCGCTGCACGAGCTCGAAGATCTTCGTCGTTTCCTTGTTGCAACAACTTTAACTAATTTACCCTTGGTGTCCTCTATTGAGTTTGGCGATTCGAAGCTCGCGTCCGTAGACTCGCAAACAATAGTTTCGTCTTTCCCGAGCGAATATTTTTTTTTTGGCGTTTCTCCCGAATAGGGTTCGAAGTTTTCGAGTTTGGTGCACCGATTAAATTCTGACTTGTCGAATATATAAATGACTGGCAAATTGATGTTATTTCTTTTAGTAACTAATGACATTATTTCTACGCTCTAATATTAACCGGACATCTTTCGGTACCGAATGGTGCCTTGTCTACTTCCGAAACTTGTGATGAATCTACGCCATTCTCCTATAGTCATATACTCCTTATAAACGAAAACGCGTAACTGCGTATAAACTGCGCCAAAACTTTAGAATTGGCGGGAAATGTAGAGGTGGATATGAAGTGCGCGGCAAAAGGCTGCGATATCGCGTAAGGAGCTATGTTCATGACTATTAGCTTGAAAGTATCGATTGGTCGAACAATCGATTCGAGTGTAACCACATTAACGGTGTAAAGATTCAGACGGCTGCAGACGCCTGCATCGTTGGTAATTGACGTTCGTGCAAAGTGTTCTAGTTATTGTTTACACAATTAGTTTTTACATTTTTCCGAAATAATGGAAACGATACTTGAACAACAAAGACGTTATCACGAAGAGAGGGAACGTCTCGTCGATGCAATGGTGAAAGAGATGCTTCACAAAAAGCCGGGGCATCGTGAGAACATAAATTCTGAACATCGACTTAAAATGCTCCTTGATCAGTTTATGGACAGTACAGCACATTTGCAAGACTTGTATGAGGACAAAGACGGCCAAAGGAAGGAAGAGGTGAGAAGAATCTTGTAAATTATACATCTAAATAAACACTGTTTGATCTTGTTCCTAACAATATCACGTGACTTGACTAACCAGTAAATTAGCATAGAAACCTTGTTCACCAATCTACCAATGTGAGGTCTGCTGTCGTAATTGTTGTTTGAATCACTCGAAAATTGCATTATGCTTTTGAGATTTAGTCGAATATTATTAACATATACGAATCGGCGCAGAGAACATCTTCGTACCTACAGTTTGATTAATACAATATTGTCCATGAGTATGCCCAAAAAAGTTTTCTCCATTGACGCTAGAAAGAAGTTATATTTCTCATTGATTCCTTCTCTATAAGCAATCTAGTACGATACAGATTAAAATTAGCTTAGCGAACATTGCTTTTACCAAAAATTGAATTTTGGCAAGAAAATCCTTAGGAAATTAATCAACTCTAAGATTTCCATGTACTGGATTAAAATTTTCTCATAATCACTCCTCAGGTTCAAGCACTTTCCGGCCCGAACGAATTTTCTGAATTTTATTCCCGTCTGAAGTCCATCAAGGAATTTTATCGTCGTCATCCAAATGAAATAAGCGTGCCAATGTCTGTGGAATTCGAGGAATTGGCAAAGATGCGGGAAAATCCTACCGAGGAATTGGCAAATCTTGTGGAATTCACTGACGAAGAAGGATATGGCAAGTACCTGGATCTTCACGAATGTTACGAAAAATATATAAATCTGAAGGGCATAGAAAAGATCGATTATATCACATATCTCTCGATATTCGATCACTTATTCGATATACCACGCGAGCGAAAGAATGCTGAATATCGACGTTACGTCGAAGCTCTATTAACATACCTGACCGAATACTTGACGAGGGTAACGCCTCTTCACGATCTGAGCTATGAAATCGAAGATGCTCACCGACAATTTGAGATCCAGTGGGAGAATAACGCATTTCCTGGATGGCCAAAAGAAACAGGAAGCGCGATGACGCACGTCGGAGCTCACTTGGAGCTTAGCGCATTTTCCTCCTGGGAAGAATTAGCTTCTCTCGGACTCGACAGACTGAAATCCGCTTTGATGGCTCTCGGTCTCAAGTGCGGTGGCACATTGGAGGAAAGAGCTCAGCGTCTGTTCAGCACAAAGGGCGAGGCTTCCCTCGATCCGAATTTATTAGCAAAAAGCAAGAGTAAGAAGGGGATTGCAAAAGGAAAAGATGCAGCTAAGCAAAAAGACATCGCTAGGCTCGAAGCTCAGGTATACAAATTGGCAGAATTAGTGTCCAGTCAACGAGTCTCTACGAAAGAAAACGTACAGCGCAAACAAGCAAGAACCGAGGGAGAAAGAGGCGATTCCGATGCCGACGCTAGCGCCAGTGAATCCGAGGAGGAAGACGACAACGAAGTTCCGTACAACCCAAAGAATTTGCCACTGGGCTGGGATGGAAAACCCATACCGTACTGGCTTTACAAACTTCACGGTCTCAATATCAGTTACAATTGCGAAATTTGTGGTAACTTTACTTACAAAGGGCCCAAAGCTTTTCAGCGACATTTTGCTGAATGGCGACACGCTCATGGTATGAGATGTCTTGGGATACCAAACACCGCACATTTTGCAAACGTTACGCAGATCGAGGATGCTCTGGCATTATGGGAAAAATTGAAATCGCAGAAACAGGCGGAGAGATGGCAACCCGAGCAGGAGGAGGAATTTGAAGATTCGCTTGGAAATGTTGTCAATCGAAAAACTTACGAAGATCTTAAACGACAGGGTCTTTTGTGATTTAAAAAAGTAGATGACAAAATACAAAGTGAAAAGGACAACCGAATCGGGCGAATAGGAAATACAACAGACTTGCAGTTAAATTTTGAACATTTGAACCTTCTTTTTAAGATATAATACAAACATATATATTTGGAATGGATATTATTTGCAGGCAATTACAGAACATTATTTCTTATCACAGTTATGTTCTTTATATTTAAGCGGTAACAATACACATTCGATTTCATACATATGCATATTTGTATTAAGAATATACGTCTAATTCGCTTCGTCGATCGATCGTTTCCTTCGTTTTTTTTTACATTAGAAAAGACGCATCCGGATCGTTGCATCCAGCAAGACGATGAAGAATTTCACAGTCTCGTTCGACTGTGAAAGAAAGCTCATCGACGAGGCTACTCCTTAATATTGCTTGTTTCCCGTCTGTCGTATGCTTACTTGTGATTTCTCTTATGACCTATCGAGTAGAGTTATATATTTCTTTTCTTTTTTCTTTGTTTAAATAAAAAATCTCGCGATTCGGCAGAATTTTCGAATCTTTTGAGATTATAATGCGAATTTCGCACGTACAGGACGTTTAATTATCGTCACTCACTTCACTGTATAGTCAATTAACAATATTTTCTAGCTCGATCAATCGTACTTAGTTCGATGAAAGAGCAGAAGAGTATTTCGTGAAGGTTTCTGGCTTTATCTTCTTCAAATCTAAAAGATGATAACAAAAATTATTGATCCCCGTGAAGGAAACCCCTTTTCAGTCTTCCCCCGGTTCATTGAGGTGGCAGATATTGATTCTTGGTTGCTGGATAATCGCTCTTCTGACAATCGCATGGCTCATCCGGACCGTGAGTGTGAACAATTTGTTGCGGTACTACATTCGTCGGTGATTGCGATACCCCGGGATAATATGTCGGAGGATTTGCCATTACTTCGTTGACCCACGTGGCCGGGATTTTGGCAAAAGTTGCCACCTGCAAGAAGAAGTAATTTTTCATTTAAAAAAGTTCACGGTATGACAGAATCGAAGATGGACGTTAATAAAACGATCTTGGGAGACATTTATTAAAGCGTACCTGATTAGTGGGCAAACATCCGGTGTCCTGATTGTAAACGCCAGCTAGTTCGTAGTAACCATCCCCTCTGTCGCAAGCGAGAGGGCCACCGAGATCAACTTGGCACATGTTCTGGTTTTGCCTGTGTGCCTTTGCGCATACAAGACTATCGTCATAACCGATTTGAGACTGGAAACTGGAAAGTCTTTGTTGGCACTGATTGCTGTCCAAAACATCGACATCTAGGCTGTGCATCAAAGATCCGGCGACGTTGACTAAAGAATTTTTAAAATATCATGAAAGTGAGCAAATCGGATTCAGATTGGACGATGAGTACGACCATTGATTAGAATGAGATTGATGATTTGTTTGTTAATTGTAATATTTACCTTGGAGAATCGTCTTTCCCCATCCAGTAGCAATGCACTTTCTGCCTGGCGCAGGTGGTCTGGGCTGACCACTTGGCAAGCAAAGAGTGTCCACGTGTTGATCGAGAGTCAAGTCGTGTTCGAGGAAAAGTATAGCAACGTCGTTGGCAGGATTGCCTGAGTTAAATGCGGGGTAAGGAGCTATGGAAGCAACGTTAACAATCTCAAAAGGCAGAGGTTCTTCGTGCTTGAGTTCGTAACCCAATTTCCATTCGCCAGCCTTGATCGAAACTTCGTTCGGGTTGAATCTAAAATTGATTAAGGAACATAGTCGTTTCATTAGTTTCCCGACGAATACGTTTTTTCAATTGTATTTTCATTACACGGTCTATCGTTTGAACATACCCATCAACGCAACGAGCAGCAGTAACGACCGCATTAGGTGCAACTATCGCTCCTGAGCAAAGTAGTTTTTTGTCACGGTTGGAGAGGATCATCGCTTGCCAGGGAATCTCGCCAAAAGCAACGTCGACGTCGGTCAAGCCATTTGGTCGTTGGACCTTTTGAAAACGGAGGAGTTGGAATCGTTTCGTTAGTAAATTGTCGATCGTACTTAAATAACTATGATTTCCGTGAAATAATGGGTTTTACCTCATTTCAATGAGAATCATTTTTATCGACTTGGTAAAATTATCTTTTCTTTGAGCAGGTGCGAATATGTCGACTTACTTTGTTTCTGAGACCGCAATGACTGCCCGGAACATGTGGGGCGATGACCGCAGGGCTGTCGTTACTCGATGAGGTGTCGTAGTTCTTTTGGTTGAAAGGATTGGGGAAGTTCGGTTTTGGGAAACTGGGCAAGCTGGGGAAGTTCGGTTTGGGGAAACTAGGGAAACCAGGGTTCGTCGGCGTGGGATTTGCTGGTGGTACTTGCGGGAAAGGTCGTGGACCGTTGTCATCGTTGGGTCGGAATGGGAAATTGGGGACTTGAGGGAAAGTTGGCTGTCTCTGAGGAGGATTCACTGGTGGTCTTTTCACAGGGAAACCAGGGTTGATAGGAGTTCCTCCTTTTATTCCGCCTCTGTTCGGTTGTGGCTTGTTTGGTGGACGAACCTTGGAGATGTTAAGAAATGATGGGAATCCTTGCTCGTCAAAACCACCCGAATAGTTGGCTGGCAAATTGCCTGCTGGCCACGGATCGACGTAATTCGGATCGCGGCAACACTTTCCGATCACACCGTTGTCAGGGTTCTTGCAGCTCTGTAATGAAAGTTGAAAGTCGTAAGTTAGCTTTCATTGAAGATCATTCATCGATAATGGAAATTCCAAGGTATCCACTTGTCTCGAATATTCTAGTACTCACACTAAGGGGTACACGTCTGATGAGTTGTTCACTGGACAATGCTACCGGACTCGGACTGATTACGCCCTCCAAAGTGCAGAATTGTTCTTCGACGCAGATGAGTGCGGCAGCGCAACCAACCTGAGGGGGTGATGGTGGTGGCGTAGGCGGAAGAGCGATAGGTTCATTACCACTTGATTGTCCTGAAATAGATTTTTCGTTCAGTTTCTTTTAGCAATCATTCCTTTACATTCCTTTGTTCCTTCTGGCGAAAAATTGCAACTACAGAATGGTCTCTACAACGATCTCAATGGTACTTTCGATATTTCTTCTCGTTTCTCTCAACTTTTGGTAATTCTTTATTTCGAACATTGCTTACCGTCTCTTGGGACATCTTCAACGGGTGGATTCGAAAACGCTGGTACTTGGCTAGTGTCGCTACCGAGCGGTGGCAAGTAACCATTGCTGTCCGCCACGCTGTTTCCATTTCCGTAAACTCCTTTCTGAGATTGATCCACTCCTTCGCCAGAGCTAAGGTCCGGCTGCTCAGGATTGTTATTTCCGTTACTAAATATTCCACCGTTGTTCACTCCCTTGTTCTGATCATAGCCAGTTCCGAAACTCGTCGAGATGGTCGATTGACCCCCGTAGATTCCTCCTGTGGATTGATCGGTAGTCCGGAGGGTACAGCACACTTCGGTCTTGGTATCGCAGACCTGCGGCTGTAAGAAAAACCAAAATAAAAAATAGAAATCATCATGACGACAAACAAAAGAAACGTTTTATCTTCGTTATAGAGCGGAAGGCTAAACAAAATAAGGGAATAAATCAAATTCGCGGTACGGAACGATGTACGTATTCGGTTGACGCCTGAGGAAGAACATTCTCCAATTCATGTCCAAGGCGAGTAAATTAAGTTGAATATTTTTAAGAAAGAAAAAAAGCCAGGTAACTTCGAACATAATTGCGAGGGGTAATAAGAGACGTAGTGCGTACTGATCAATGTAGTGTAATATAATACAGTGAATATCAACGAGAAGTCTATGCTCGCATGCGATATGCGAAGAGGAACGACGTTTATTTTTTCAGCGATTAAAAGTGAATGATTGACACGAGGTATCTTCAAATTATGCATACACCAAGTAGTGTCCAAGAAGACAGAAATTGCAGGGTTTATTGCGCGTTTGACGATCGTTAAAAGTAGCTGTTCCGACAGTTATACAGGTTTTTAAGATGTAGCAGGGAAATACGTGAATTTCTGGAGCTTAATCAAACTTCTCTTTGACCACAATTATCATGCATATGTAATAGACGTAATTATAGGAAAACCACTTTGCATTGTAGCATTAATATCGATGGATAAGTGCTAGCAGGGTGTAAGTGTTGTATTCCAAAATTCTTCTCTTACTGCGGAGAATTTTATTGTTTTTTAAATGTCCACAGCTTATGGCAAAGAAGTTTGTTCGTTTGTTTCTAGATTGTTTATCTGGGACTTTGCATTAGTTTTGTTGCAACCCCTTTCAAATTTTCCAGCCAAAAATTACTGTTGCCAGGGACGCGAGGTGAACCTGCGCGTGCATCAAACAGTTAGTGCAGTAGTGAACATTGCAGATGGCGCGAGGCAGATTTCCGGAAAGACGCCGCTTTCGAATCTTCGTTTGATTTTGGGGTTAGTACAAATGCAATATAATTTAACCCTCTATAATTAGAGTATTTAAAATAACAAATATCGGTTCTTGAAACTCTTGATAACATTGTTTTCATTATCGTTCGAATATAGGAATACCGCTAAATAAATCTTGACATTTATCAAATATCAATTTCACCGTTCGTACATAAATAATATAAAATACTGTTAAGAAAACGATTGTCATAGCTGATTACAGGTATAAATAATATCGTCGTTATTATTCCCGCAAGCCATATAATATAAACAAAAAAGCAGGTTATTTCTTCGATGCGACTTTGTAAAAGTGCGATTGAAAAAAAAAAGAAATGTAAATAATCGCTGGTTCAGTTTTGCAAAGAGGCAATGGACGACACGCAATGGCAACCTGGAGGCTACGTGCAGACGCGAGCGAAGAGAACGATCATTTACGTACGTGCACGAGGGAACGAGGGAAAGAGAAAGAAGGCCGTGAAAGGTTGTCGAACGACCTGAGGTTGTTGGCAAGGTGACGTTGAACTTGTTGGCAAGGTGAATGGTACCTACGTATCGTCCAATCGAAATATCATTTTTTCACTCGTGTAGCCTCATCTTTATAATGATGTAGGGACGAGTGAATGTATTAAAAAGGGATCTTCAGCTACGTTCGACAAACAAGTACCCACGCGTATCCCTATTATTTCTCAAGGTCTTAGGAGATTGCTCCCAGATATACTCGAGTAGCACGAGGAAAAAACTAATAAAATTCACTTTCGCGCTGAATCGCAGCGAGATCGATTGCGAAATTTTGTTTTTATATTTATTTTGTAGATCTTGACGGTATATATTCAAAATCGCAATATAATTCTGATGCAAATTTTCAAAAAAAAAATCAGGTTTATGCTTTTCACGCGCAAATAAATATAGATATTTAAATATATTATTTATTATTTATTATATATATATATATATATATATGTATGTATGTATGGAGACATATATTTTTTGACACGGGACGGAAAACACCTGGCCGATTTTTTTTCAAAATTTGCATCGGAATTTCGTGACAATTTTTTGGCAAATCTTACGGGATTTAGAAAGAAGATGGACAAAAAACATGAAAAATTTTGCAATCGACGTAGCGGTATATAGAAATATGCGTGTAACTTGGTGACCTAGGACTCGAGATGTCTCTCGTTCATTAATTCTACGTCGAATGAAATAATTTTGTTGTTTTTTTCTTCTTCATTTTGCATAATAAACTCCGGTCAATCGTCACCTCTGGGACTTCTCGCGAAAAATGAATGTGGGAGCTGGCACATTAAACGACGAAGATTCTCGCGTCTCGTTTTGGCTCGTGAAATTGGCATATATATCGAAACGATAAATATAAAGGAGCTCGTCGAAAGATTTTCAATAAATAAGGCGAATTGGGGTTAACGAGAATTCGATACATATATATATATATATAAAACAGGATTAATAGGAGACTTTCGTAACGAGTTGATTGGCACGATCGATGGAAAAAAAATATGCGCATATGGTCCATAACGCGCATACTTGACCCCAGTTTTATGGCAGATTTTTCAACACCGAACTAACCCACCCCGAGCAATTTATAAATTCGTCTCGTCGATTCGGCAAAGACGAAATTATAATAAAAAAAAGAAAAGATATACATATATATATTTATGTTTAATGGAAAAATTCCCGAGAAACCAGATTGACGCAACACCCCCTGCTTCGGTCCGATCGTGGGACGACCTTTCACTCCCGCGCACTTTCCACCGAGAGATCGCGTACGTAATTTACATCGTTCGTTCGTTTTTTTTTTATATATTTTTTATTATAGAAGCTGATCCAACAACCTATATCATAGGTTTTGCCTATAAGCCGTGTAGATCGTCTCGATTTTATGTTGATAATATCATATTCAAATTCTACCACGGATTTAGGACGTTAGGAAGCTACGAGAGTTCAAGGTGATCGAGGTCCGAGAGATTTTATTGAAAAATAATAATCGTCGATAAAATTTAACTTGCGACGAGTCAGGCACGAGCCGTTATCGCGGCGATCGATTTAAACATTCGAAATGACGATCGGTAGCTCGTGTTCATGAGTGGGAGAAGCTATTGACCAATTATGAAAAAAAAAGAACAGATGATCGATCAATCGATAATTTTGTCGATTCTTGCCAATTTTCAAAAATTCGTTTTTTCAACGATTCGCGAAAATCGACGAAGTATCGATAACGATTATTATCGTATCACTTTCGATCGAAAGAATTCCAGATTTTATGACGAATAATATTACATTCGACAAAAAAAAAGCGATAATTTTAACGAACGACTTTGAATTAAAAACCGAATTTAAAATTCCTCTTTAACGACGTTTCTCGCTACTTCCTTGATGAACTCATCCGTACTCGTAAAAGAAGTCGTCGCTCTTGACTGGCTCTATCCTCGCGGGATCCCCCGTAGCCTCTCTAGATCATAAAGATTCGCGACAATCTTACGATTTCCCGCAACTCTTTGCACGTTCGCATGTAATACGTGTAGTCGAATGTTCGAACGTTCTTTTTTACGATCAAAATACCGATCTATAGCGTGACCGGTGTTTTATAACGCAAGGGAGACGTTTTTTTTCGTCGTAAAAACAGAAAAAAAGCATATTGAAAAAACTTGCGCTCGCGGTTTTCAATGAAACAGGGGCTAAAACGCGAACGGTTACGCGGAATACGCATACCGGCGCACTACCGATACGCGCGCCTCGTCAATTATTTTTTTTCTTTTTTATATATATTTTTGTTAATTTCTTTTTTCATTCCATTCCGAGACAACGGCGCGGGTGATCGGGCGCAGAAGGCGAGATGCCCCCTCGTACGATCGAAAGAATTTCGTCGCGGTGACATAACGTTCGCTTTCGCCGATCTATCACACTTTGCATAAATATAAAGAAATGAAGAGCCGCGACAGGGTCACCTATGACCTCTCTCTTTCTTTCTTTCTCTTTCTCTCTCTCTCTCTGGTCCCCCATATTCGCGACTCTCGACCAAATCGCTCGTACGAGCGAAAGAGAAAGAGAGCGAGAGATCGAGCCCCGTGGTGTCTTGGTCACGCCACGATCAGCTTTTATACTACCTTCGATCCCACTTTGCACGATCCTCAACCTGTGCCGTCCACCGTCCACCTCGTACAATTTTCGAGGGCCTCGAGCGATTCTCATTATTATACCACTTATACAAACATACGATACAATCGTAACGTACGCTCAAATCCTCTCGACCTCCCTACCCCCCCCCCCCCCCCCACCTCTTGTTACTCCCTCCTCCCAGGAGGTAAGACAACCGCGCTACATTATAACGAATGCCGATTGAAATTATTTTCGTACCGATATAAGCATAACCCCGAGGGTAAACGAACGCCTCGCGCCTTCGCCATCCGTGACATCGATTTTCTTTAATGGACCTCGTCAGAGTTACGCATTTCATGTTTCAATAAGCGATTGTGTCAGGATAAAAAGAAAAAGAAAAAGAAAGAAAACAAAAAAGTTTCTCATTTTGCGAGCTCCGAAGTTTCTTGTGTATAACGCGGTATATATCGTATATTCACATAAACGTTGTTGTATACGCGTGTATGTACTTTCGCTCGAACGGAGCCAGGGGCGATCTTTTCGGTCGCGACAGGTCGCCCGATTCCGAAGGCTTCGCCGGCTCGCGGGACCCGTACATTCTTCATTTCTCTATGTTTGCGCTGCCGTTAAAAACTTTTCGTTCGTTCATTTTTTGTTTGTTTCTTTTTCTTCCGTTACCCGTTTTGATTCTTTTTTTTTTGTTGTTTTTGTGTATGTGTGTGTGTTTTTTTTGTTTTTGGCTTTCTTTCTTTACATTTCGTTTTATTAAGCATCGAGCGAACGAGCACCGTTATATCTCTCGCGGGGGTCTCTTCGGGCTCCCCATTATAAAGCCCGTGACGTTTTCGCCGGGTGTTATAATGCCTTCGGGGATTCGGCCGAGAGAGAGGCGAAAGAGCTCGTATAATACTCTCTCGGCGAGTATTTTATTATTGCAGTACGTTGAAACACACGCAACGCGTATATATGGTACTGCGAGATGTTTTTTCTTTTTCTTCTTTTTTCTTTCTTTTTTGTTTTATTTTTTTCTTTGCTCTCTTACTTTTTGCCTTTCTTTTATTTCGCTTTTTTGCTTCCTCAGCCATCATTCGTACCCACCGGTATTTCGTCTCACGATTCTCGCTCCCCCAACCTCCAACCCCCTTAAATAACGAGTGAATCGTGTATGTTAATGTATGCAAAATAGCTTTTGCAGGAAGTTAGCCCTCTTTCTCACTCTCTCTCTCTCTCTCTCTCTCTCTCTCTCTCTCTCTCTCTCTCTCTCTCTCTCTCTCTCTCTTTCTCCTTTTCGCGATGGCCAACGTAATCGTTAAATATTTAATTGGTATCATCGGCAGCTTAGCTCGGACTGCGCTGGACATACCGAGGACAGACAGACAGACGGACAGACGCCGTTCACTTTCTTCCGTTACAACGCGCGAGCGCGACTTTCCAAATTAGGAAACCGATGATGTACCGACGTATTTTTCCGTTTTAATTTGCGTTTTATTTTTTATTTTATATATATATATATATATATATTTTTTTGTATTTTTATAATTGGATCATTATTGTTATTTCGTGCTTGGAAATAACTGAGCGGGAAAATCCAGATATCTCGAGACGGTGAGATCAGATATGCGGATGACGTGTTATACGCCCATGTTGAAACCCCTCCCCTCCCTCCCTCTTCCGTCACCCTTTCAAATTTTCTGTACACGTGCGAAGTTTTATCGGAACGAGAATCGTGATGAGATGAAAAAAAACCGCTGGCCATTGAAGGCACGACGAAACGACGCGAGCCACTCGCGTCGATGACTAAAACGTGTCTTTCGAGAGCTTAAAAGACCGGATACGGTTGGATATCGGTACCCTCGATTTTTTTAATCCGAGCGCGCCTATGACACACGCGAAATTTCAAAGCCTACATAACGTTCTATGAATTCTTCGTTTTTTTTCTTCTTTTCGTTTCGATTTTTGAAAACGTATTAACATTCCTCACTTTCGATCGGGATCTATGGTCTCATTTGCATAAGTACCACTTATATCGATGATGGCAGAGAGGAGAAAGAAAAATTTCGAATCGAAATTCCAATCATCGATACCTACGACATTTTTTCCGTGAAATTGACGATTTATCGACAAATATTTTGATCACCATCCGCGAAGAATTTATTTCTTCGTATCCGCGTAGTGGATAAAACGCGGAACAATGGTCGGGAGTTGAGAATAATATGGAAAATAGAAACGGGTCCTCGTAATTCGCGAACGCCCACGAGGCTTTACGCAACTCTCTCCCTGTCGTGAAAATAAAGAAGGAGAGAGAAAAAAGCGATTATTTTAAAAGTTATCTCAAAAGCTTGCGTGTGTGTCTCGAATGATAATTCGTGAAGAGGCCGCGCGTCGAGCGCGTGGCCCGTCCAATTTTCGCTCGTGGTCGATTGAGCCGTAAATAAAGAATCGCTCAGGGTATACAACGATATGTAATATATGTTTTGTAAGAGATGAACTGTGCGAAAGAAAGATGAAGAGAGAACGAGAGAATGACCGAGAGAGAGGAACAAAATGAGTTTGGCTCGAAGCTACGAAGCACAATTGTGACATAACTCTTTCGGCTAACCACGCACTTCGTCTCGACTCCCTCGTTCCTATCCAATAACTCTCAACCCCTTATTTTCCAATTTCTTTTTACTCTTAACGAAATGTGAAACGACCGAAGAGAAATTCAGTTTCAACTCACCCCTGATCGTACTTGGTTGAAGCCCTTGAAGACGTAGCCCTCGGCCGTGCAAAGATGACGTTGCACGCAAACTCTGGCTTCACCGCTGCAGCTCACTTGAAGTCCACCCTCGTTTGAGTCCTGAGTAGTTTGTTGATCGTAGCTACTCTCCTGATCTCGAGAACCGCCAATAATCTGCGTGTAGTCCGGAATTTGAGGAATTTGAGGTATTTGTGGGATTTGTGGTATTTGAGGAATTTGAGGAATGTTCGGAATGTTCGGAATGTTCGGAATTTGAGGGAACGACGGGAATTCATTTTTTTGGGGAATTTGAGGTATTTGAGGCAATTGCGGTATTTGAGGCTTGAAGAAAGGATTGCTAGAACCACCGGGGATCAGAGATGGAATCTGAGGTATGTTCTGTCCGAATATCGAACCGGAACCACCCGGAAGGGAAGGTAACTGGGGTATCTGCTGTCCGAAAATCGAGCCGGAACTACCGGGAAGGGAAGGTAACTGAGGTATCTGCTGTCCGAAAACCGAGCCAGGAATCGAATTGAAGAAAGGATTGCCGGATCCGATGACGTTCGTCTGTTCGTCAGCGGCTGCGTTACCAGAAACGTAACCTCCGCTGGAACTTCCAGCGCCGACCGTAGCTCCACTCAGGAATGGATTCTTCGAGGCTGCTATATGTCCTCCATGACCGGAAGACGAAGCGCCGTTTGATGCCAACGAGGACAAAGTTGCACTGGCTGAACCAACCGAAGAAGCACCGGAACCGTGGGTCTCGGAAGAATAACCGGGACCGTATATTGCGCCAGCTGAGCCGGAATCGTAGCCACCGGCAGAAGTGCCGGATTCGTAGCCACCGGCAGAAGTGCCGGATTCGTAGCCACCGGCAGAAGTGCCGGATTCGTAGCCACCGGCAGAAGAACCAGAACCGTAGGTTCCGGAAGAAGAACCAGCACCGTAACCACCGGAAGAAGAACCAGAACCGTAGGTCCCGGAAGAAGAACCAGAACCGTAGCCGCCGGATGAGGAACCGGAACCGTAGCCGCCCGAAGATGAGCCAGAACCGTAGCTACCGGAAGTGGAGCTGGAACCATAGGTACCGGAGAAACTTCCACTGCTTTGACCAACACCGTTCAAGAACGGATTCTTCGTAACATCGATGGGCCCGCCTCTGTTAACGGAAGTGGACAAGACCGAAGTGTGGATCGCGGAAACACCCCCGTTCAGGAAAGGATTGCTGGCTACTTTGATCTCGACGTTTCCAGCGTCATTACCCGCGTAAATTCCACCAATTCCTTTGTGAACCGACGAATCGAAGGTCGCACTTGCGAGACAACCGTTAGATGTGCAACCACCCGATGGTTTTCCTTTCACGGCGAAGGGACTGCTCGATCCGTTCCACCAGTAATGGACCGCTCCGGTTTGACCCTCCTTGTGCCCTCCTTTGACTTCACCTTGTTGGCCGTCGGCTTGACCGGAAGCATAACCTTGGAATTGTCCCGACGACGATCCACCCTCTGCGTTCTCGTTAAGGGACGAACCGGATCCCGAACCGTGTTGCAGAGCGAGATAACCCGTGCCAGGATTACCGAGGGCACCGTAACCGTGATGCGCGTTCGCTCCATCGGAACTGCCGTAAGAACCGCTCGTAGCCGATGATTCGATCAGACCGATCGGTATCGAACCGCTCACGGACGAAGACGAGTAACTCGAGCTTTGATCGTGACTCGCGCCGTTACTGCTGTAACCGGATGTCTTGGTGCCAGCGAAAGCTTGACCATTGTGCACCCCGTCTATCTCGATGTTGTCCTGATTAGCCTGGTGATAGCTGTTAGAGTGGGAACTCAACGATGATTTTTTCGAGGTAAAACCGTCGCCCAGCTGTATGCTATCGGGTATCTTGGAGTAAGGGTGTCCCTCGACGCAATAAGCCACTGCGCACAGCAGCGGCAGCAGCAACGATAATCTTCGCATTTTGATAAACTCCTGCGATTTAAAGAAAAACAAAACAAGAAAAATAGGGATGATAAAATGATAGAGCTGATTAAATGGGAAATATAAGTTTTAAGAATTTGTAGAATAATGTAATTTTATGTTTTTTCGTTTTCGCAAATAATCGGAAAAAAGATAAATCGATCTAAATCTAAATAAATGTGAGAGAAAATTCTGAGGACGAGTCGTGATCGTGCGAATTTTTCGTAAAATCGTCGTCCCGGTGAATCTGAAAATTTTTATACCAATTTCAAGTACTCGACGCGTTCAGCTTCTTGAAGTTTTTTTTCAAAATGTGAAACTCGAAAAATCGATCGACCATTTAAAAAAAAATACAAATTCGAAACTCTCCTTCAAGCAACGACAAAAAATACAAAGCTAACGAGCTATCGATACATCTTGATGTCCAAACTCGATGACATTTGTACGGTAAAAGTTTTTTTTTGTTTTTTTTTTTCATAAACGTTTCAAGTTTTTGTCATCTCCTCTTTGCTAATACCTCGTAAATAGCAGATTTTTTCTACCGCATTTAAATTCATGAAATCGAGACGTAATTAGTCAAACGCGCTTGATTGATCGATAGTTCAACCGCAAGCTTTCATTCATGTCGCTGTGTTGAGTTGGAGCTTAGACCTGGTCGAGCGTAAACTTCGAGCCGAGTATACTTATATATATTGCAACGAGTAGTAACGGGTAATGATGTAAGAACTCAACTCGTAATATATCCATCACAATAATGAAAATAGTTGCATATATGTATATATATATATATATATACATATATACGATACTGGTAATTGCAAGAATGCCGTATGTCCGCTTGTCTATACGCTCGATTACAATCTCGTTAAAACCTTGAACTTGAACGTACGCGACCCTTCAACGTTGCTGCAACGATATTAACGACACTTCAGCACCCGACGACAGAATTATAATAACAAAGAAAAAAAAGAAGAATTTTATCGCCATGTACAACACTCGTCGAAGACCTCTAATAATAAAGTCACCCGCGATATTTCTTTCAACACGTATCGCCGCGAAAACTTATTCCCCTCGAATAGAAACAAAAACAACGAAAAAAAAACCCGCCCCCTCTCAATTTTTCATATCTTTTGTAGCCAAAAATTTCTCTTCCGACACTAACGAATCTCGTCGACGACGGACATCGCGCACAACGTAGCACCGTAGAATTGTTTCGTTCTCGATCGATTTTTCTATATCGCTCTCGTCATCGGATTTTTGCCTTTTTTTTTTAAATTTTCTTTGTTTTACAGATTTTTCGCCTCGATTATTGTACTCACCTACCGAAATACGTGTGTCTCGTGTATACCAAAGAAAAGAAATTCTCGTAAAACGTTCGAACGAAAAAAAAAGAACCAACACGTACTACGTGGTTAACGCTACAAGAAAGTTAGTGTGACTGGCGACGCCTCCATGTCCTGGCTACTCTTATACCATCCTCGGACCGTGGCGTGTCCCCTCCCCACCCTTCTACCATCCTCTCATCCGCGAGAGGTTTGTCTCATCGGATACTCATGGGCAAAAGTGTGTGCGACTCCTCCTGTCCTTCGAACGCCGCAACATCCTATCCTACCTTACTTACGCTATATTCTCGACCGCGAGGGAGAGAATATTTCCGTCCGTCTCGGCGAATCGATCGTTATACCAGCGAGACCGTTTGACCGGTAAAGTCCGGGATCTCTTGGCGAACCCGCCGCGTATGTCCATTTACATCCAAGCCGCATCGACTTCGTATTACGACCAGAGCCATCCGAGACCGTCGACCAGACGTTCGAAACATTTTTTTTCCCCATTGCCACTTTTATTTTTCGGCGTGGTGGCGACGCTGAGGTGGGAGTGCGGAGGGGCTGGTATGCGTGAGGAATGTACCGCGAAAAACTCCCGGGCCCCTCGAGGTATATATATCTCTCTTCGTTATTCGACGAAGAACTCGACCGTATCATCATCATTACCATTATCATCATTATCATCATCGTCATTATCGAAGAAGCGTTCATGTCCCTTCCCCCAACGTTCTTTTGACATCCGTCGAACCTTGACACGAGAGAAAGAGAGAAAGAGAGCGAGAGAATCAACGGACGAAAGCCGCGTACTCGTGTGCGTTGTGCAAACTGCGCGAAGATGCCGATGAAGATACGAAAGAGCACGGGGAGAGAAAAAGCCCCCGGGGGGAATAGGTTTTTGTACTTTTATTTTCTTCTTTTTTTTTTTCACCAACACATCGAGGATAATTAGCCGGTCAACGCTACGTCCTTGACCTTTTTTTTTCTTTTTTTTGTCAAAGTTCAACGCAGATCGTTCCTTTCTCGGGCATCATTATCAACACTTCGCTAATAACATAATACGGGCCGGGGATCTTTGACGCGTTGTACCGACACGGTCGCAACAAGGGTTGTTGTTCCCGAACCCCTTCGTACGAACTCTCGCCGCGGTAGGTCGATCGATTCCGCTCGTAAAAAAAAGGTCGCGCGTGTGAATCTTATTATGTTTTTTTTTTTATTTTTTTATATTTTATTTGTTTTGCCTTCGTGAAAATTAATTTTTGCGCAATGACGTCAATTTTGTTATCTTCTCTTCTCACCGGAGGTAGATCGAACGGAGATGATGAAAAGTAATTTATGCGAATATATGATAAAGTTTTTGATACTGTAGCGTGGTGAAATAGCGGCATAAATTTTATATATATATATATATATATTTTTTTTTTTTTTTTTTTCGTTATTATCATATCTACGATCGATTTCCGTACTTATGACTATTTTCGTGAAACGAGGAGGACGCAATCTTGTCACGGCTCGAACGTCTCGTTTTCCACGTATGACGAAAGTAACGGCTAATTATAATTCGTTGATGCCATAATTTACTAATATAATTTCAAATTTTGACCAAGTTGATTTTAATACGACGAGCGATAGACGTCGTACAATTTGACAGCGAGGGTCGAAGCTGTTTTTCTCTCCGACGGTCCTTTCGCATATGACTCAATTTCTACCGAATGGATTATCATGCTGTTTTTATTACTATCGTCCAGGACATTTATTCCAGAAGCTTGTAGTATAAACAACAGTCAGTCAATAGCAGCAGTTGGCTAAGCTGGCTGAGAGGTGTGTAACATCGTAAAAAATTAACTAAATTTACGTATATATATAAATCAAACGTCGATAGTACATTTTTTAAATTACAAATTTCGTTGCTTTTCTCTTTCGACAATTTTTTTTTATCATACATGTCGCTCAAAGGAATCAACAATCCCCCGAAAATCTATTTGCATACTTAATTATGCGTTTGACGTCTTAAAATAGAATGTAGGTACGCGAACATAAGGTCGACAGCTCCGGGGCGAATGTTGGCCAGCACCGCCTCTTGTATTCGCGAAACGGTGTCTTCCCCGTTTGATGTTTCATTATGTTAATATCGATGGTGAACGGTCAAACACACGAGAGCGAAAGAAGAAAATCTTTATCGTTTAATTGACACCGAAATTTCACGGAACTAACTGGGTTTCGCGTATCTACGCACGCATTCGGTATTTGGGCTTGAAATTTGAATAGATGAGATATACGTATATTCTTATTTCTATAGCCCTCGGGCAACACTATCGTTCTCGCCAACCTCCTCGCTCTACGGATTCTTCATCGCTTAATTACCGATGCAAATTCCACGGCGATCATTCAATTCCCATTGACGTATCGCGGAAGTTTCGTCGGCTCATCATTATTCTTGTCTCTATTCCGCGGTACCTCCTTCTCACTCACGAAGTTAGGCGAACATTTGGAAAAGAGTCAAGGACGAAGCGGGAGTTAAACAATGCCACGAGCGATCTCGAGCCCCGGGATATAGGAATAATAATAAATATCGTAATAATCGTTACGATAATCATGACGCGAAATATTTTCGCCGGTAAAATCAAATCGCGATGATGATCCTTTTCGTCGACTCTCGTTCTCGACGAGCTCTCCTCGAGAAAGAAACAGAGAGAGAGATAGAGAAAGAGAGAGAAAGAAAGAGAGACTGAGATGCTGGAACGCGAGTGTATCATTCCGCGCAAGAGAGGATCTCGGGCATTGTTACGAGCGCTGGAATGCACGCGTGTGGGCCGTCAAGGAACCGAGGAATCCTTGGACCTATACCCACGTACCTCGGGATTGTACCAATATGATTCATAAACCATGTGACGTATGGATATGATGTCATTTAGTGTGTATACGCGCCCTCGGGTATCATTTCTTTTTAGCGCATAATTTTTCGACTTTTCGAGATCCGAGAATGGCCCAGATTCGCCACGCGAGGAATAACGTTCATCGAGTGTCGAATGGCGCGACGACGTCGAGACAAGAGGGACTTGAGTTTAGGGGACAAATAAACTGTCTTGAGAAACGCTCGATTGGATTGCTCTACTACGAAACAAAAAAAAAGGATATTATTCAAATTAGGCAAAAGGTAAATAGTATAAAAAAAAAAAAAAAAAACAAAAATTATATTATGAAACCGCTGCAAAAATTCTGAGCTCGATGAATAATTCATAAGGTGCATTAACTCGTTGCCGTTGGTAATTTTGATAACAAAAAAGAATTAATTTCTTTTCGCGTCGTTTTATTTCGCAAGATTTTTTGCGTAGAAAATTGATCGATTCGCTGATTCGTATATCGACGTGTATCGGCGCGTTTCCATTTATTATCGCGCGTAGACGCTGTTCTCCCGTAACGTCTTCACGAGCGCGGAAAGAACAAGAATCAAGCAACGACCCTCTCGATGAACCAACGGTCGGCACTTCGCCATTGTCACAAATATTATTTCGCGTGTATCGCGCGCGCGCGCGCGCCAACTCTCGACGCGAACGTGTATGATTAATAGGATTTTTCTCGTCATTACGAAATTATTCTCGCGATCTCTCACCCGCCCTCTCGACGAGAGTGCCGCGGCAAACTTATCGTATAAACGTTACTATGAACGCATTTGTTCGAGAACGAGAGAGAGAGAGAGAGAGAGACAGAGAGAGAGAGATAGAGACAGAGAGAGAGAGAGACAGAAAGGTGTATCTCGCGTTTCATTCTCGTATCGCCTTTTACGGCGGTTAACGCCTGCGCGATACCCGCGACCGAACGTCCGCGCTCGATGTCAGACACGACGATGCGTTTTTGTATACTCATCGTTTTTCTTCTTTTTTTGTTTGGATTTTGTTTTCTATTTGCATCGATGTCACTACGATGCACCGGCATATTTAACATCGCGAACCCTCGCTGTGTTTCTTCATCAAAATTATCTCGATATTTCGTAAATTTTGTTTCTTCTTTTTCTTTTCATTGAATTTCCTTTTATTTCATTTTATGCTAATGGCTCGTCTTCATTAACAGCGTGGAAATCCCTGAGGTCAGTCGTGAGAGCTTGTGTATATATGTACGAGCGTATGTGTTTATTGTCGAAAAACGAGAGAATATTTGTTTCGAAAATTCCGAGAACTCTTTTGTTCGATCGAATTCTCCGACCGGAGTCGAGAGAAAAATATCGAGTCGAGAATTAATCCTTACGCTCCGGGTAGCTTTGACAAAAGATAGTATTTAATCTTCACGACTAACCGAGAAATAACAAAAAAAAACGTAGTAGCAGTTTATAAAATTCCAATTTTCTTGTTATTTTTATTTCTTGCTAATGTTTTTTGTTTCTTTTTTGTTTTCAATGAAAAATATATAATTGAGAAATACGACTGGCTCGTTACGCGATCGACTAACGATCGATTAAACTATTTTTATTCTCCGAGGACTATTCATCCGTCGCAAATTTGTTCTCGCCGCGTCGTTACACCGTCACTCGTGTCGTCAGGTATCAGCTATGCGAATCATGCGTTGGTGCGTGCGAGCATTCGCATAGTTTGTAAACGAAGTAACATAGTGCAGGAACGTCGAGTATGAATGTCGGTATGAATCAGTGAGAATGTACAGAAAGATAAAAGAAGAATCGAGCGGTCGAGTCGGCGAAGAAGCGATTCGTGGCATTTGGAAGAACTGCCGGATTCCGTCGTTCCGCAAGACGCCTAGTGTGTGTCTCAATCAAAATCTTTCAAGGATGACCCAGCTTCGCCTCGAATAGATTTTGTCGATCGCATTAATCATCGATCCTTCGCGTTGTTATTAATCGTTGTATCATTAATCTTGGCCGTGGTTCACTGATTCTCGCTTGTTCTTCAATTATTTACATACGTATGCAAGTATATGCGTATTTATATGTTTGCTCACCAAATAGAATTATTCGAGATATGCGCAAATTACGAACGAAACGAACGGAACGAAACGGCAGCTGCAAGGCTTGATCTTGAGGCGATTCGATCTTCGATAGGTCTCTCTCTCTCTCTCTCTCTCCCTCTCTCCCTCTCCCTCTTTCTCGTTGGCTTGCATCTTGTGTAAAAAGTGAATAAATCCAGAGGCTGTCGGCAGCGTCGTACCTCTCGAGAACCGATCGCTCGCGTCCCGCGGTCACTTTCTCCGTAAATTCCGATCTTCTCATTCGCGTTGTCATATTATAGTTTTTTTTTTTTTTTTTTTTTTTTTTTTTTTTCAAACTATACGCATATAACTTTCGTCGATATAATTTGTCGAAGATTCATACCTATTAACGATCATCAATTATTTGATATTTTCACCTCGAGTCGCAAGACTTTTTCGCGAAATCTACATTCCACGCTTATAATCGCGAATACATAAGAATATGTATATATATATATATATATAATATATGAGTATAGAAAGAGGAGAAAATAACGAAGGTGTCGAGATTAATCCCTGGACAAACAAAATTCTTCTGGGACAAATATGAAAATCAATTTGAATAGGATATTTTCAATTTCGATGATATAAATCCGAGACTGAATAAATTTATGAAAAATAAATCATTCTCGAATTTACCGGAAGCTTAGGTGTTCAAACGTTTTTTAGTATAACGTGCCGAGTGATTTTATAACTTACGAGGAACGCTTACGCGGCTTCTATGTAGCAATATATCACCACCTTATGTGCCGCTCGGTGTAAAAACGTGAGCGCGAAATCTGTAAGGAAAATTATAATCGCTCGACGCGCATTATCGCATCGTTAATTAATATTAGCGGCGAAAGAACGATGAGACGAGCGCGTTGATGATGTCCGCGGGAGGTACCTGTTATGCATCAGTTATGAAACGAAGGAAAGTTTTTTTCCCATTTCGAGATATGACGCGGCGCGACTTCTGCCTACGTATTATATATCTTTTTTTATTTTCTTTTTTAAGCATATATATTACAGCGTGCATAAATATCGGCTCGTCGATGATATCGATAACGCGTAATATTTCTTTATTAGACATCATAGGTAATTACATAAGTGGTCGAAGCTGTAATAAACACTCCGATGACCATCGCGAACTTGAATATTATATCCTCTTGCATCTCTCTATTCGGTCGATTGTAATTGGGAGTTTGACGCGAGGGTGAAGACGTTTATCAACCTACCGGGGGTAATAATCCTGCGAGTTCGCGTTCGTTCGATTCGTAACACGAGACCATTTTGACCCTCGACTCGATCGTAAAATTATTATTACTTTAATCATAATTTCCGTTTTAATTAAATTCACGAAAATTTATTTGAAATAAATTTAATCGTCTAATTTTTCTTTTTAACGTCTTTACGTGACAGATATATTTGGCAATATACCTATCGAATTAATGTAACTATAATTATTGCGCACTTCGCAACTTTACTTTTTCGACAGTTAGCTCGTCAAAAAGTCATAATTTCATATTTTTTTATTTCTTTTTCTTCTTTTACTCGAACGAAAGAAATAAAATTTCGTCCTCACCCTCTCCTGTCACTCGTACGAGTCGCGTGCGGCACGTTGTCCTCGAGTTCGTGTCTCATCGCTTGTCCCTCATTGCGACATAGTCTCGGGTACTTTTTATTGCGATATAATATGAAGCGGCGATCGCGTATACGTAGAAATATATATATATATATATATAAATACGGAAGAGGCTAAAAAGGAACGAGAAATGATGGAGGGAACGCGGCAGTAACAAAATACACACATATATATATATATATATATATATATATATATATATATATATAACTACGTAAGGATATACATATCAGTACTCTTTATTGAGTCATCGGCATGCGAGGGCAGAGCCTACTCGGCCCCCTTTTACTTTATCAGATATCGCGCGCCTCGATGCTTTTAAGATATTACACGCTTTATGAGCGCGAGATATATTTATACGATTTTTAATAATAAATATCTCGCTGCGAAAAGGATGCAATGCCATAAATACGCGCGTGGTAAAGAAGATCGGGGTCATATGCGACGATCTCTTCTTCATTTCATTTTCTTTCATAATTTTGTAAATGAAAATCAAAGACATTTCGTGACGATTTTCTTTTGATTTTTCGGCTTGTAAATACGAACGAAATAGTTGGGGATTCGATCGTAACAGAAGTAAAGCACTCGAGCCCGCTCTTCGTAAAATACGAATGCACCTATATAAATATACGCGAGGTTGATCTTTACGCGTCGTCGATTTATTATTCCGATAGTTCGGACGACTCCGAGATAAGTGTCACGCTCGCTCGCGCTTCGTATATAAACACTCGTCGTCTCGATAACGCGTAAGGATCTTTCACTTTTGAAAAAGCATCTCGCGGAGGGACCCTTGGGCGACGCGCGAAAGAGAGGAAAGAGAGTGCTCGCGCGGATAGGAAATCGATCGGCGCCGGCGACGAGACTCTTGCGTGAACTGTAAAAATATCTATTTTATTTCATAAGTAACAATGAACGATGTCGGTGAGTCTGAAAAAAAAGATTAATATTTATTTTCAACACGCATAACTAAAATATAGAAATTGAAAAATCGAAACGGATCCCATCGTTATCCCATTATCTACCTAGGCTCAAAAGTTGTGAAATAAATGACAGTTTTGTACAAAATAAAATCAAGAAAATTGACCAATCACGTGTTTTTTTGTAAATTAACAATTTATATTTAAAACTGGAAAATCTTATAGAAATACGATTTGAAATTTTTCTTCAATATTTCGTTTATCAAGATTGCGTTTAAAAAGAAAAATTTCCAAAAAACAAACGTCCCATTTGGCCCATTTTTCGCAAAGTTATGGACGTTTATAAAAAAAGTAACGTAATTTTTGAAAAAAAAAAACGATATCTTGAAAACATTTCGAGAAAGAAAATTGAAAAAAATTATGGAGGCCTCTTTCAAGCAATACTGAAACATCGAACATTTTCAAAAAAATCGAAGTTGCAAAAGCTAGATTGTGTCCGATTTGACGTGGAATGTCCCATATAGGTAACAGGTAATGCGTGACAAAGCGAGCCTTTCAGACTCGACAAAACGTTTCTACGCGAATGATATATCTCGAAGTGATTCGCGCGACCCCCGGGTTCGGAACGTCCCGATCCCCCGATCGCAATAAAACATGTTTCACTTTTGTATACCTACGTATTCGCGAAACGAGACGAAGCGTAGCCGTCTGAATCATAACCAATCCGATAACGACCTCCGCGCCTTATAATGGAACTCTAACCAACATCCTCGTATCGCGAGTCGTTTCGCGGAAAACACCTTTCAAAAATCCATGGAATTCCGACGGGTAGAACGAGATGTTGTCGAAAGATTCGCGTCATCGACTACGTATCTGTGTCATTATTTAACGAGCCACGGATTCAAACGTCAAATTTTGTCCATTCCACATCCCGGATCGAGTATTTTTACGACAGAATTGTGCAGATCGTTGGCGAGAAAATACCCGATGACTGTTTTACATATTAAATCGAGCATCGAAATTCTTTAACAATGAGTCGACTAATTGGCGACGTCGGATAAACGAGACGAACGAAAATAACGATTAACAATGTCGTAAAAATCAAAAGTTTCGATTTTTATGTTTTCGTTATTTACAGTTTACGACTATTAACAGTTTTTATACGATTGAATTGAGATAGCTACGTTAATTTATTCGTATCGTATTCGTTTCGATCGAAGTTCGTTTTATCGAGGGGTTTTTGATATTTGTAATGTGCTATAGGTATACGAAGCACGCAATTCTCGTACTAACGAGCTCGATTTTCCGGTACGTCGTTTTACCACGGTCCAATCGAGATAGAATAGTCATATGGAAATACCCACATGGTTACGCCGTGAGCTATTCACGCAGCCTCTCGATTCACTCGCCAAAGTTAGATCCGGCTTGGCTGACGAGACTCTCTCGAACATCGGGTACCTACTCGCCATTATTCTATCTACCTCGCGACTGTACACTCGCTTCATCAAATTCGTTCGTCCTTTTAATCGCGAATTAACGTTCCTCGAAACAAGAAAACTCGCGATAATTTGATTTAATCTCACAATTATCATTGAACATACGATTCTCTCAAAGGTTTCGTACGAACGAACAAATCCCTCTATAAATTTCTAGACCTTGCCCTACTTTCGTCGAATTTCGTTCTCGTCTTTGTTCCGAACTCTTTTTTTTCATCTCTCTTCGTTCCTTTTCTTCGCTTATCTCTCTCTCTCTCTCTCTCTGTCTCTCTCCGTTTCGTTTCGATCTTTCTTCGATCGAGACTCGCGATATAATACGTATACGTTTGCCCTCGCTGGTTGAGGGCGAGTCACATCGTGAAATCTCATATCGGCTGCATCGAAATGGGCAATCGGGGGCGACGTTAAAGCGTCCGAGCGACGATTCGAGATGTAATATCTCTCGTCTATATCGCAAGAGTGAAAGAGAGAAAGATTTTGTATATGTGTGTGTGTGTGTTTTTTAGTGTGCGAAGAGTAAGAGAAAGAGAGAGAGAGAGAGAGAGAGTGAGAGGGGGGTGGGGAACAATTTCGAAATATCGGATGTACGTGTGGAATTGCCACGAGGATTCCGGCCAATGAAATATGACGCTCGGGAATCCAGTTAAGTTGCAACATTGCCGATGGCCGGCTCGTTCGTTGGGTTTGCACGTTTATATATCCGAAAAGTTTCGAGAGACACGCCATACGAATTTCAGGATCTCCGACTCTGCCCTTGCCGGTCACCTCTGAACCGCCAAAAACTTTTACTCTTCGCCCGAGAGCTCCGCACGCAAATAATATGTCTTATATATGTATATATATATACACATATATACATATATATATATATATATATATATATATATATATATATATATATATATATATATTTCAATACTTTTAGTCCTCGTCGTTATTGCAACGCTTGACAGGCATTTGACGTCCTTACGGCCTCTCCTGTCGCAAAATAAATGCCGTCACTTTTGCCCCATTGTCCCACATCGCTCTCGTTCCTTATTCCGACATTATACCACTTTTTCAATTTCTCTCGACGCATACTTACCCATGAAAAAAGAAACCGCGTTGAAAGACGAGATGAAAGAAAGAAGAAGAAGAAAAAAAAGGATTGATTTATTTAAATGAATTTTTGAAATCAAACTTAATTTATCGAGACACATCGCTGATGGAATTTTGTATAGCGTCGATATTTTACAAATTTCATAATTACATGGCCGCGACTTCATCGCGACTTTATTGGTCTCGGGCTGAAAAATAAAAATCTTGCCGACTCATAAATGTAGACACATTATATTCGTTTAATATATACTTATATATATATATATATATATGCGTTCTATTATTAATATCACATGTAAGATTAAAATACCGCAGCGATTAAGTGTCTTTGCGATTGTTCGATCCAAGACAGTGAAAAAGTACATATCCGACGTCCATTTCTTTTCTATCTTTAATCCAAAATTGATGAGATTCATTTAGTACTTATCTGAGAAATATTCGATGATTTCATCTTAAATTGTGAATATTTGGCGAATCGAAATTTTAAGATTGTTTTTATTTTCGCGTGAACCGAATCGATACATTTTAAAAATGTTGGGTGTTTACCAATCGGACAACGTTAATTGTGATTTAGAAAAGAAAGTAAGCCCACGCGTGTATATATTTATGAATACCTACGTATGTACGTATAGCAAAGGTGTATACACGTATATAGTAGAAAGTGGATCGATAGGCTTACGGGGATAGACAAAACGACGAAGAAAAAAAAAAGAGCGGCTAATCAAACATTCGGATATATTCGAAATGTCCAGAGAGATCGTTATCTCACGTAGCGAGATTGCTTATACGAATAAATTATACCGCCCGCGTTGGTCCGCCCGTTGACGCCGGGAAAGAGGCTGGCCATCGGGTGAGAGTACTGCCGCAGTATAACTTTTATTTAACTCGCGCATTCTCTTATGTAAAACGGAAAAATATTTGTCGCGTCCCTATTCGTTCGAACCCTGACCGAGCGTTTGTTTTCCCAATGGAATTTCTCGAACTATCGAGGCAAACAACGATCGACGAAATTTGCGTCGTTAAAAGAAATTAAATAATTTTCACACTTTGCGATAATTTTCGATCCAACGACAAATTCCAGTGAAATTATTGTAATTACCGAATGATGACTACGAACTACGCGTATTTTATTCGTAATTGTTTAGACTTTGATCAACGATGTTATTCTATCGACGCGCATAGACACACCTCCGATGCCTTTCGTAATATCGAAGGAACCGAAACCTTTTTAACGAATTTGTTATTATTCGGGGTCTGGGTTTTATCTTGGAAAAGTTTTTCTTTTTTTTCGGGGGGTATGTATACGATTATGAAAGATTCACTTAAATGCCTCTCATCTCGCTCTCGCGGGACTCGCGAGTCCCCCGTGAAATAACATACCGCGAGATGGCTCGTTTTGTATTAACGAGATAGATATATACCCTCGCCGGGGCAAGAATTTCAACCGTCGCGTAATAACGATGCAATTTCTCGCGTCAGATGGATAAACATTCCAGCGTCGAAATTGTGCAATTTAACGTCAAACGTGTTCTTCCGTGTATACATTCTGGTCATAACGTAAGTCCGTGGGCTATTAGTGTTATCTTTTCATTTGATCTTAAAAAAGAAAAAGGGTTTTTTTTTTAAGGACCGCGATAAATATAATCGAGACCGAGAGTGAAGAATGAAAACGTGGTAGTTAAACGTACGAGCGTATCGGCTAATCTCTCGCACGATGCGTAATTATACCGGGCGAGAAAGTAATCCACACGGTTACAGAGTCCTAAAAAAATAGCGTGGAATAACTTGAGTTAGGTAGCGATTTATCGTTCTCGAAAGATTATTTAATTTATAAAACAATTAGTCAAACGTATCGTGCCCGACAGAATTTGAATATATAGATGTTGCATATACGTTGTACACGACCATCTATGTTCGACCAGCGGGAGTCAACACACTCGCGGAGTCTCGTCGTATCGGCCGTGATCATGGAAACTAAGGAGCTAATTACGTTACGCGCGATTTTATCGCGATTATAATGTTTTCTGGTTTCGCGGAATACAACGACCATGAAACGAACAGCTCGAGGGATCTCTCATGATTCATTCGTTACATATTAGATTAGCTCGGGCAATGAACTTCTCAGCGACCTACGACGGTTATCAGTTGTATCTTAATGGGACGATGATCTTGGATATTGTATTGTTTAGAATTTAATGGGATTTTTGGTGAGAACGATTCGCGAATAAATTTCGACTCTTAATTTATCCTCAAAGGACGTCGTAATTGAAGTGGGAAAAAAGTACTTCCACACTTCTTCTACTCGACGTGTCGCATTTCATCGGGAGCAAAAGTGGGAAAACAATGATTTTTCAGAGGAGACAATAATCGATGTTTGATCGAATTTTCATAGTTCATGAGTCAAGTTCTAAACGGTTGATTCCATATTTTTGCAATTATTAACGTAATTACATACGATGTATGCTAAATTATATAATGTACAGAATGTATAACTATAGTTCTTACTTCAGGCTTTCATAAAAGTTAACGGTCTCCTTGCATGTGCATGGTTGCCCATAAAATATGGAGGATGCATTTCGTTGGTCAACGGATTATTCGGGAAATTGACGAATGACGTCCCGTTACTTCCTACGTACTGCAAGATTGAATATGAGAGCGCGAGAAATTCGTGTTGGACGCTCATAATTATATATTGTAAATTTAACGAAAATATGACAAAGTAATACGGGCGTTACGAGGTCTCGCGCGAATCTTGTTTTTTTAGATCGTTATCGAAATCGTGGTCGATGACACCAGGGTCGATGAAGTCGTCGGTGGATGAAATCGCGGTTGTTGTTGCGGGTTAATGACAACGCGGCGAAGGAGGCTAAGGTCGATTCCAGCGCGTTTCATTATACCGCGACACACGTTAGCATTCGCGCTGATGTTCGTGGTTCGTCCTTCTTAAGAGTCAGTGACGGACGACGAGCGCTTCGAAAACGCGATCTGTATTTTCTCTGACACTGAGCAACCGATAGCGTTAAAATTTTCAGGGTATCTAGAGAATTATGGCAAAAAGTGGCTAAGAGTTTTATTTTCCAAAGTTGTTGCGAGAATTCCCTCAAAATTGTACCGCGCTTGGTTGCTCAGTCTCGAAGAAAGTACGGATCGCGTTTTCGCATCGCTGGTCGCACCCTGTTTTCAAAATTTTGGGAAAAAAAAACTCATAGCCACTTTTTGCCATAATTCTCTAAATACCCTCAAAATTTTAACTCGATCGGTTCCTCAGTGTCAGAGAAAATAGGGATCGCGTTTTCGAAGCGCTCGTCGTCCGTTACACTGACTCTTAAAAAAGTGCGCTGAATTTTCTGGCGACCAAACGAGATCGTCGTCGAGGCGCGAGCTACCGACTACGCAATCATCGGGGCTTTTTGTCCAGTTAGTGAAGCTGCAGGGGGCAGGTCATGGGACTCTCGCCAACGAGGACCAGCGAAATAATTAGCATATTAGTATTGTACTGTCATTTCCGATGAAAAAAGATCCTATTAAAATGGTAGAGAATTTTTTTTTCGCGATTTTGAGATCCTAAGATTTTTTCCGAGAATTTAGACTCGCCATTGTTCCGAATGAAAGTCGATAATTTTAGCCGTAATATGCCGCTTGATTCGCCAGGCTACGATAATTTGTTGATTTTCAACAGATTTTTAATAATTTCGTGTAATTTTTCCCATCGGAATATATTGATGAGATTGTATATAGACATATAACAACGTTGGCCTGCCGCAATACATAATATATCTATATAGGCCGCCGATGTCCCACCATAGGCTTACCACGATGTATTGGTAGACGACGATGACGGCGGGGCGGAGGGGGGAGACAGGCTACCGGTACGCTCGAGTGTAGTAGCGTGGTGGGGGTAGTCGCTCGAGCGCCCTATTGTTGTTACCAGTTCATTCATGAGCGCTGATAGTTCAAGGCTAGGCTCGTTTTTGGACGAATTAAACGTGTATTAGTTATCAATCGGACGCCATACGTTAAATATTTAACGCGTATTAACGTTGTCAAATGCCTCATACTTGCGTTCCACCGACGATATTAAGTTCGTATAGTGTTCTAAATAAAGTCAACGTCGTCTACTAATTATTTGATGGTAAATTTAACAAAAAATAGCGGATTTAATGATAAAAAGACAATTTTTTTTTAAATTTACGTTTTAAAATTATGAACATGCAGGGAGCTTGTATGAAATCGAATTATAACGGGAGTAATATATTAGTTTAAATAACTTTTACAGTTTTTAAGTTTATTAATTAATCTGAATTCATTAATTAATGTGTTCTCTCTGTTCACACGTGGCTTATGAGCCAAGCTGAATCAAGCCGGGCCAAGCTACATTGCTGATTGTGAGTCACATTGATAGGTGGTTGGGCGGTGACGCGGGGTTAATTGTGGCTCGAGATAAGGTAAGAACCATTGTTCAATATTGATAACCCGTAGGACGCCGCCCTGGAAGGGATGAAAATAGGCACTCTTGCAATCATTTTTGAGAAAAAGAAATTTTCCCCCCACGAGGCCCTTTTTGGGGCAAAAATTTGGGGCACTTTGGTTCTAAAAATTGCGATTTTCTAAATTTTGCCACGGCCACAAAAATTTACCTAACCGGATTTTTTTGGCATATTCTTTTCGTCTCGGCGAGCCCTTCAAAAAGTTATTCGTGAAATTTTCTGTCGGACGAACGAGAACCGAGATACAGAAGCGCAAAAAGTTTTTTTTAGATTTTATCGATCTTAACTGGGTAAATCGTTATTTCGGGGTTTTCACGTTTTTCTCCTACAGTTTTTGAGATGTCGGGAAAAATAACGTCACAATCTTCATCAGCGAGCAATTTCCCATCGAATAAGATATTTTGCAATCGTCTAGCGGTAAATTTTGCCCCCCCCCCCCCCGAATCACAAGGTAGAAAATTAAGCTACAAAAATGGACGTTTTAGGATTCGGTATTTTTAATACATTGTGAAATTTCACAGTTTTTGGGGGATTTTGCCCATTATATTGCAACTATCGAAAGAATAACCATCATTTTCGTGATGCGCGAGAAATTTCCGGTCGAATAATACTATTTTTAAATCATTTTTGAGAAACAAAAATTTTCCCACCTACGGGGCTATTTTTTGGTTAAAAAAATCGTAATTTTCGAAATTTCGCCACTGCCACAAAAATGAAGCTATCCGGAGCTTTTCAAAAAACTTGCGATATATTGAATTCCGGTGAATTTTAATCGTTTTTCAACCTCTAAAGGCCTACATCGATCGTAAATTTCTCCTACAACAAGAAAATCATGGTTTCATTTTCGATTTTTCAGCCTTTATCAACCTTAATTGAGTAAATCGTTATTTCCGGTGTTTTGCGTTTTTCTTTCACAAATCTTAAAATTTCGAGACGTACTTTATATTTTTGTTAACGTAAAAATTAATTCTGAATTGCTGCTCGCGTGTCAATAACACAGAAAACTGGTTTACACTCATAACAATCCTACCTTTACTATAATGAGTTACAATTACCCACTCGATGTTCCGGTAGTTAGAAAGTGTCGAGACGAAACAATCTTGCTTCCAGTTGCTCACGGCAATGAATTTCGGTAACGCGACGTTAAGTTACACACCGCCGTTCGTTTTTTCCTTTCATTGATAGCCTCGAGAACTTTGCGATTCTCGTCAGTGCGCACGTGTCGTGTACACGGAAGCAAAATTGCTATGACAAACCACAATAACCTACCAATCGTCTTACGAGAGAGTGTTATCGTTCAACAATCTTCTCGCTTCACGATTTAACAATTAAAATCGATGCGAGTCATGTAGCTTTAACGATGATTTGACTCCATTCTTTTTCAAAACATCTCGTCACGTAGAAAATATCGTTTATTTTAATTTTTTTCCTAAAAACAAACCTGCGATTTTGGGAGAAAAAGGAAGAAATAGGGAGAACAACTTTTTGCCAACACGACTATAATGATTCGAGAAATTTCAATCGATAGTGTCAATGCCATCGAGTACATCGATGTTTGATTGTAAAAAATATTTATTCATGCGCGATTTCCCCAGGCCGTTACCGGTTGGCTAGTCTCGCGCTTTAATGTGTTTGTTGTTTTTTCTTCCTCTTCTTCTTCTTCTTTTTTGTTTTTTTTTCTTTTTCTTTTTCATCGTCTCGACGAGCCTGCGGGTGTAATCGCGTACACGATACGTGCGACGTCGATTTTTTCGATATTGCACCATAACCACGTCGGGGCCTCTTTCACGAATTCTACACAACGTGACATTTACGAGGTAAAAGAGGATTCCTCGCGGAGCCCCGTTGATGACTACTCGGTTGATCCGAGGTTGAGACCTCTTGAGAAACATCAAGGTCGCACAAGGTTGTTGCGCATCTCGGACCACTACGTGTCGTGTAAATCAGATTTAGTCATTCGTGTAAAGAAGAAACTAAGTCACGCTCTTCGTCTCAATAAAATTATACGATGACGTCATTACATCGTCGAGTTATACAAGTGGATCAGGGTGAGTTTGGATTATCGAGGGGAGCGACTCATCGATTCTAGGTAGCGATTCGAGTATCGCTTGATTTTTTTTTATTCGGGTCACCAAAAATCAGACGGCGCCACGCAATTTTTCCTCGATTTCTCGCTATACGCATGAATCATATTTTTTTTATTACCGTCAAATAAATAACAATAATTAACACAAAATTTTATTTGAAAATTTGGTAATAAGAGAAGGGAACTCACGTTTGGACGTTAACGCCAAACGAATACTTAGCTCGATGTACTTTTTCTTATTTTTCGACAAGTTTGGGTTTCATTCGTCTCGAATAGTGAAACTCGTCAGAGCGTTGGGCCTTATCAAACAGTTAAAAAAATCTAAATCCCGTATTTACGACGGACGGAGTGTTTTGGTCAAAGCTCGCTTTACGTTTCGGTGACAATAAAAATCTTGGAATATCACTGTACGCGACGATACGGAATTCAGGTTTCCTTGAATTCCATCATTAACGTTTCGTAATTAACGAAGTTTACCGCGTTGTACCCACGGGTCATCCGAGTTCCGAGCCTTGACTAATTTTTTGTTTGTTACACATGTTTTCGGAGGCGAGCACTGACGTAAATGGCATCTTCTATTACGCACAAATACGTAATATTAATAATTCTGTATAATACGAGAAAACTCGGGTCATTAATTTTCGAGAAAAAACAACGCGATTTATGCCGACAAGCAAGTTTCCAACGGATTCTTTCGTTCGAAGATTTTTCGAGCTAGTCCTTTCATCGGGAGATACGACCGAACGTATTGATAAAAATAAAAAATGTCCGCTTTATCTCAAAATATATTTAAACGTACGCGACAACAAAAAAAAACAGTTCGTCGTGTCCTTGAACCACTGGATGACAAAATTTTGCACCGATTTCTTTTCGACGTGTTTACGATTAAAAATTGTCTAAAGAAATCTTAAACGCGACAGCACACGGACATATCCTCGTGAAATTATTCCTATGACAGCTCGAGTTCATCTCGGTATGCCCTCGCGCGATTAAACCGTAGTAAATACATACGGTGAAAGTAAAGCGTTCGATTCGCGGAGAGCAAGAGAAATTTCTGTCAAGGCTCGAGTCAGGCTCGGCTCGCTCGCTGAAAAACCGAACGAATTAATACAGCGCGAACCCACGCCCGGGCTTCATCGATAAACCATTAAAGAACTGGATTTTTCGTATTATGCATACGCTCGAAAACTTGTATACCTATACGTATATTCAGGCGAATATTCGACGAGAAAAGGAAACGAGAATTTATTCGACCCATTTTTGTCCGAATATTTCATACCTTTCGTCCTTTTGTTTTTCCTTTCTTTCTTTCTTTTCTCGTTTTTCTTTTATTTTTCTTTCTTTTTTTTTTACCTCGCGTTCAAACTCTCGTTACTCGATTCTATTTGCATTGCGTCACGTCGTGCCGAAGGCAGAGACGAAAGAATTCCGTTTTTTTCGCCCAAGGGCTCGCTCGCCTATTAGTACACGTCGTAGACGGCTAATCCACATAAGGAAGTCGCCGTTCACCGGTACAAGTATAATAAAGTAAAATGAAAAAATGAAACATTTTTATAATTATATACGGTTCAACGGTAGCAACGATCTTCAGAAATAACGTTTGCAACTTGTTTCTTTGAATCTTCCTGACCGATGGTCATTCACGAACCTCCTCGTAGTCGCCTCGGGCTATTTTGCAGCAAGAATTATAAAGGTTAACGTTAATGAGATTTCACGTTCAAAAAGTTCCTTTTTTATTTTTTTTTAAATTTTTTTCGAATTTCTTAGACGAAACATCCATAACTCATATACTCGAGTTTTATCTTTCGAAATACAATGGTAAGTTTGTACGATATACACAGTACGGTGCATAAGTCAGATTGTTTTTCGTCGTTCCAGTATTGTGGAAAATTTTATTCAATTTTATATCATTATTTCTTCGTTTAGATTAATTTTATAATTGTCATCGCATGCTAGACTTATATATATATATATTTTCGTGGGAGTACAAAAATAGATGCAGACGTTGGTGCAACGCAAACGCATTGAAAAATAATGTCATAAACTTTCCGTTTTTTGGAAAGGCTGGCAAGCTCAAAGATTCTGTCGACTATTCCGTCGAGGAATGTGACGTCATTGATTTCTTTTTATTTGCTTTGAACCGGGCAATCGTGCAAACAAATTTATCACCAATGCAAATGTGTGTTTGTGCGTTTGTTTCTCGGTATATATATATTTGACGTGGATTAATTTTAAACGATTATACTCGATTTTAAACCTAGATAAAGTGAAATAACGTTATTGTCAATAGAATCAATAATAAAGGTCGTTAAAAATTGATCACATATAGGTATACTTAGCGCGTGATACATCGTGGCGCCTGCGCGTATGCGCGCGCTGATAGACCACGTTGGTGCTTAGCTCATACACCGTGTAGTCTAAAACGTGTAGAACGCGTCAGTACGTCAGTAGTCCACCGACCAGCCTACGAGCGTGACGTCAATCGAACACCAAGAAAATTGCCGGTTCCATCATCGAACTGTAAACCATAATTGCCTTATCATGTTCCTACCACACACTACTAGATCTTCCTACATGCGAAAGGACCGAATGTACTACGTAAGCAACGAAATATACGTTTACGTCGAATATTTTAATTGCGAGTGACCACAGACGTATCTAAAAAAAAATGCTGAATGTTCCGTTATCGAACGCACATAGTCCGAAAGTTGGGCGACGATAAAATAAAAAGAATAATAAAATACGACCGACGAAAAGGGGAATGGACCTCGCATACTCGTCGAATCCGCGTCATTCTTTTTTTCATTCCTAACCTCACTATTGCCATATTATTGTTTCACATCCGGATCGAAGCCTGTGTTGCTTGCTTTATTATTTTCAGAGGCGCCGCGCGTTGGCGTTTTTTAGAAGCCGTAATCCGGTCGTGGGGGAATACCGGTTTGCCTATTAGAACCTCTTTCGTATATTCTTTATTGTTTCGTATTATAACCGCGCGGAATTCTTAGCTACGAATCCGATCGAACAACCATAACACCTGCACACTCAGAGACATAATGCATATTCAAAAGTCTCATAAACTAGTGTGTATGTAGTACTTTTATGACCGTATTGTATTTAGTATGAAGCAACGGAATATTGTTTTTCAATCTTGATTCATACTTTTATGATTTATACGATTCGCTTGACAATGGAAGAGCACGGAACCCAGATTTCACAATACCTTGAAAACACGAAATCATTCCAAACGCAAAAGTTTTTTGCTTCTCGAGAGGAAGCAAAGCACTCTTCGAGTATTTCGTCACGAACACGAACACACACAGACACGCGCATGCTATACACTTTATCGAGTTCTCTCGCTATTCCGATCTTGCGATATACCAGCCAAAACCGGTTAGTCCACGATTGATTCGAACGATTCTTCATGTGACCACCTATGCGATAACCTCCCTATTGTGTTTTTAATAGATATATGTGTGTATACATACATGTATATATATATATATATATATATATATATATAATCTTATTTCGTTATAAACATGCACACTAGGAGCGATGAATCGACGCAATGAGATTTCTTAGATCTATGTACTAACGAAGTATTTTCAAACGATTGACGAAACTTCCGAAATTAACGTATCATTGATCCTTGCCGAATTTCTCATTGTTATAATGATTGCAAAATATTCTGGGTTGATGATCATATAGCGAAATGTCCTTCGGGTCGGTAAGGGACCCAAAAAAGGGACGATCCAGAGTTGTTTTTTTGAGAGGCCAGCATTACCAGACCGAACAGAGCAGGAGGATATTCTAAATTTAGACTTGGCCTCTGCGAAAGGAGAGAAAAAGAAATACAAGTCGGCGTTCTGTCTCCTGACCAGTTTGTTACAACCGGATCCTCCACGACGAACCATAGGAATGTTTTAGTGCTTTGTCGTTACAGTCTCGTCGAACTTTTGCGAAAGCAAATTTTTCAGCGTTGATTTACTTTTTTTCTAAAAAATGAAATGCAGACGAGGAATTAAAATTTGTATAAAACGTTGACCTCAGGTCGAGTCCTGAAATAATAATTCGACGATTTGTTTTCAACGGAAGGATCTTTTTGGATACTTTTTTTTCACCACCAATTACATCAATTACATATCATTTTTCAATTTAATTAAAGCGCGAGAATATTCGTTCCTCGTTTGTAGTTTTTAGAATTTGATGCTAACTGGTTGATATCGAAGATAATTACCCTGAATAATTATCAGAATAATTGTCTAAAACTTTAATTCAAACACTTCGTTTGGCGCAGGAGCTTTGATAAATGAAATCAATGTATTTCATTTAGCACAAGCACTTTCGTGTACGGAATTCATAGATTTCATTCGTCGTAAGTATTTTCCCAAATAACATAAATATATTTCACTTGATGCGAGTACTCTTTCTCATAGATTTCGTTTGATCCGCAGAAAGGGTTTAGCGAATAATACCACAGTTTTATCAGAACACGTATAACCCTTGATGCAAGGATTTATTTTATTACAGCTTGCACAGCGAGTTTTTATCTAGTTTGTTGTTATAATTACAATTGATAAAATCTAAACATCATCTTTTTTTTTTAATAAGAGGATACTGCTTAGACATCCGCAATTTCAACTTTTTTCGGTGGCTCCCTTTCGTCCTCTGCTAAACTCCGGATAGCACCTTGGATCTGTCCCATACCGAATTTGTTAATACTCCAGTGGTAACGACATCTGATCCAGTAACCGAGTGTGACAATGCTGAAGGTACCAACAGTGAAGTGGGAGGCTAAGCGTACTTTGCTCGTGAACATAAAAACGACCAGTCCACTACTCAGACCACCGCCGATGCCCCAGAGTACACTTCCTCGGAAGCATGGGATTTGTCTCACGTCATTTCCAAACAGGATGACGGGCTGATCCAGCGGACTTTCCTCATCGGCCATGGTTTCACTTATTTTCAAATATTCTCAAACTTTTTACGAATAAATCGGCCAGCTTTGGTGCAGTCTTCCGACGAATTATCTGATCACATAACCTCTTGAGCGAAATGCGCACGTAAACATAGGCGAGGTAGACTTAACAATCGACCGCAGCGCCATTTTCTCGGAACTAACAAGCGCACACATCTGTTTGTCGGTTTCAGTTTTTCCGACAGCTGGTATTGTCGACATTATTATCGAGGCGTAACGTCGCGGTGTTTTCGAACTGATTGTGAGACTAAAATGTTCGTATGACGGGACGTGTTTTTGTTTTACAATCACGTTGAGACAAGTATTCGGATAAAAATGTTCGTTTCCTGTGGTGCTTTTTTCTGTGACGATTACGTTGGCGAAGGAGGACGACAACGACGATTATCAACGGTTCACCAAGAACCTCAAACGTGGTAATCTGCATTTTTTATCTTGTCACTTGTAATTTGACCCGGACTCTCGGGTCGAAGGTTAGGATGAGCTTTCATTCTCTCATTGTGATTGCCAATTCTCGATTGATCGGGTATATCATGCGACAATTCTGCGATCGTTGATGACAATACACGATGCATAACCTACACAGTATGCGCCAAAGCAGCAAAAGATTTCACAGGTATTTTTATTTGATAACAATATCTAACCATTATATTCTCTGAAATATTTATTTCAATATTCGCAAAATTAATCAAGTCGTAACTATCAGCTGAACAATTAGCAGCCACTTGGCAACATTAAAATCCGTGAATTACACAATTTCATTTATGTCATTGTGAAAACTCTATAAAAATACGCCATAAAGTAGATTCTTCAAACATTTATTCAAGTTATATCTTAAGTCAGTTGCCAAAAGCTGACTTGACAGATTTATTTTCAAACACGATAGCCTTGGAAATCCATTGGCACGTAAAAGTGTCTAAAAGTAAAGAATATTCAACAGTAGAGATATTTTGGTATACAGGATTATCCAATAAATTCCATAAGCAGTCTCGCAAAGATTATCGCAACCGAAAGATTCAACAAAAAAGAATGCTATTTGCATTTTTGCCCGAGACATAAAACGTCGTTAAGTCAGGTATCCAAAGTGAGTGCTGTATTAATATTTGCCATCGTCAAAGTTAACGAGCTTTGCCCATCGTCTCGATTGCGCCTGAGAATTTACTTGAGTTTCCTGCACTAGACGCTTTATCGCTAACAATACAAAAGCATACATAATGGGAAAACGATTCGTCTCATGAAAAACGAACCCTTACTTTCACAAAGTATTTATTCATCAAACATACAAAACCAAAGTGCCATTCTTTTTTTTATGGATTCGTAGAAGAATCCATGGCGCGTACAACGTGCCAATAGCTCGTGATAATATCGTTCATCAATCTTTTAGCAGTAAAATAAAAAGCTTTTTCATCATACTGCCGAAACTTTCGACGATTGTCCGGTTTGTCACCCGACAACCTGAGATTAGAGAATGTGCGGTATCAGCTTTATTCCTTAGCGAAAAAATTGTTCTCGCCGAGTCAACGAGTTATTCCTGTAACTTGTAGACCCTGGTGCAAACGATATCGTCGACCTTCATGATCTGAAATAAACAAACGTTCGTCATTAATTTTAATAACGAAGATAATGATTACATCGTTAATCTTAATAATAAGAAGAAAAAAAAAGGATAAAACGAAAAATATATCATAATCATTGTAAATTGAGTTTTCGTGCAAGAATAGGTTACCATCTCGGGCTTTCAAGCATCGTTAACGACAGGGATGAATGAAAAGAACTCGATGAAACCCGAGGCGTTTGCCAATAATATTTCACGGTGCGTATGTGTTCGTGTGTCTTCCAAGCACGACGTTTTTCAATTTCATTTCGTCGAGCGGTGGGGAATTCAATTCAACTGGACGTACTTGTAATTGGCGGTACTTTTGATCAATCATTCGTCATTGTTGGGCTTGTTAGGCGCGTAGACGTACGTGGGTAGTTCGTCTCTGTATCTCTGTGTGTGTGTTTGATGAACTCGAGTGAGATTTCGTCGCGATAACGCTCTCACACGTACAACATATATCTTTTGAATCGATGCCTCTTTCAGTAACTCGCGAAATTACCCTCGGCCCGCATTCATTCATTACACACATCACGCCACTGATTCGCGTGTAATCTAAGTACACGTTTTATCTATCTATATATACATATATATATATATCAAAATGGAAGTTTATGTACACAAATAGACTTCTATTCGGTATATATATATATGTACTATAAGTAGAAATAATTTTACTAACGGCCTTCATTTCCGTGGGACCGAACTCTCGCTCGATCACGGTATCCTTCTCGCCCTTTTGTACTTGAGTCATTTTATTCCCATCGATCGTAACGACGCTCTTGACTTTACGACCATCCGGTGTCTCCTCGTCGAATTCCTCGCCGAGCTTAAATTTGATTTCGGAATTTTTGAAGGTGCTAGATGTCTTTAGGGTGTAGACACCGTCGGTTTCCGTAAGCTCGACCGTCGGACTCACGCTGGCTCCCATTTTTCTCGTTACCAAGCCGACACCTGCGCAAAGCAAAAAAGAAACAAATATTAATCTTTTTGGTTCGCTTATCGATTTTACCTAATCGCGATCGAAAGAACGTAGTCCGTCCATTCGTGGAACAAAGTACACGATTCGAGGTCGAACAATATTGAAAATCTTTTATTTCATAATCATTTACACACCCATAGTCTTCATGTACTCATCGAACTTGTCGCTGCTCGCCAGTTTATAATGTTTTCCCAAAAAGCCTTTTATCACGGAAGTCATTTTTTCGTTGGGAAAATTTTTATCGGTGGTTAAAACAAATATCGATTTGTGTTTTTTTCGTGGCCGAAAACGATTATGCGCCGTATGAATTATGACTGAAGTCGACGGACGAGCTTCCTCCCGTCTTATTAACAACGGACTTATCGCTATTTGTCTAATCATACGCTATCGATGAGCCTCTTTTTTGCATGATGGGTGGGGGAACATTTTTCTTGGACAGAAATCGTTCGTCGAATATCAGTTTGGGAGTAGGGAGCGAAGGACGGTAAAGTTATATACATATATATATGACGAAGAAAGTCCGATTTTCGAACTTTGAGCGGACGCGTTCGTTATTCGCACGAACATACGTGCGAGTACGCGTAGTCGTCCATCGTCCCCCTCGGTCTCTCGGACAGAAAAAAAAAGAAAAAGAACAAACGTAACGTAATAACCCGTGGCCGAGGCTTAGCCGGTTGTAAACTTGAGGTAATATTGACAACAATGATCGACCATCACGCGATGGTAATATCGAGTTTCTCTCTTTCTTCTTGCCAATTCACATTTATGATTCTCGAAACAATATAATGTTTATACACAAAGTACTTCTCGAATAGATATTCTGAATTCCGAGAACTAAATATAGGCATGCACAAAGTTCTTCTAAATATAACTATTCTCGCAAATTCTCGTAAAATAAACAAACGAACAAAAAAATATATAATTTCAAGAGCGAGCGGAAAATAATATTGCAAATAATAATAACAGCGCAAATAATAGCGCAGATATTGACAACAATAATCGACCATCACGCGATGGTAATGTCGAGTCTCTCTCTTTCTTCTTACTAATTCACATTTATGATTCTCGAAACAATATAATGTTTATACAGACATTACTTCTCAAATAGACATTCTCAATTCCGGGAACTAAATATAGACACGCACAAAGTTCTTCTCAATATAGCCATTCTCACAAGTTCTCGTAAAATAAACAAACAAACAAAAAAATATATAATTTCAATAGCAAGCGCAAAAAATATATGTAAATTTATTTTATTTTCAAGTCATTCTGTTTTTCTTACGGACGAATTCGTTTCGATATTTTACACCGAGTTGCTATCTTCACATTTTTGCTACCACGGTGCGACGTTAAAATCCATTCAGGCGTGTCAAGACGCCTGAAGAAAAGACATATATTGCCGTACCGTCGCCTCGCGTTACGTTTCGCTGTGCGGTTTTGTATGTATCTATATATATACATATATACTTCCTTATACATACATATATATGTATATAATGGAATATTTGAACGAGCACACGCAGTAGACATTATCTCAAGCTCGTAATGCGAAGCGCACACAAGGCATACCGATTCGACGAAATATACCGGACGCGCTCGTTACGTTTTGTCTCGACGTATATTCCTCGCGTTATGCATTTATTATTACGTCGAAATACATTTTTTTCTCCCCTCGCGTACCCGCCGTAAGAAAAGATCCAATTTCCGGTTCCTCGCTGCGATCGAATACCCGGAGAACCGGTGTGGGCGTCGGTGAGACGCGATTTTACGTTTTTATTTTTTTTACACCGGCTAAACACGCCGGCCGCGTTCTTAACCGGCGCGAACCTCTCGCAAGCCTGGGAATTAAAATCACGAATTTCTCACGACGGCAAAGCTCGCGATATACATTTATACGTACCATGAGAACAACGTCAAAGTTCAAACTACTTCGAATCGATTCGATCATTATTCTCCGAATCGATGCCGCATCGTGACGATGCGAAAATTACCGTCGGCCGATCATTACGATTATTTCGTACTTTAATCTATTCACGGGCTTACGAACGAATAAATCTTCCGGCAGGTGGTTGTTACTTCGTTCTATTTTTTCGGTATTTTTTAACCGCCGTGGCCTACTTTGCAGTAGAATCGATTTTTTTTTATTTTACGTTTTTCGTTTGTTTTTTTCTTTATATAAAAATTATTTATCTACTCATAATTTTCGGTTAATCGTGCAAATAGAGTTTCAGAATTTTTTACCTCGTGTTATAAAGTCCTAGAGAGACAAAAACACTAAAATAGCATTGTTCTAATTTTGAACGATAATCTGATTTTCAAATTCCATCTCGATTAAATATATTCGACACAATAAAAAGTTTGATGAATATGCGCAATGCGGTAATTACGTTAGTACGAAAAATATGTTATTGAACGAGTCGGATCGCGTGTTGTCGAGGGAAAAAAGGGTGTGCTGTTTTAGGGGCGTCGCGTGATAATCACATACTCGTACAAAACAGACACAGACAGCGTATAAACCCGGTGAATTTTGCACAAAGCCCATGTACTTACCGAGAGCCTTCATCATCTCGTCAAATTTGTCGCTGCTGGCGAGCTTGTATTTCTTTCCATAATAATCGGCGATCGACATGGTTCGACGTTAATGTGATAATCACACAAGAAACGATTTTTCGATTCCGGCAGGGGGAACGAGTAACAATGTGTTATTTTTCTTTGTGTATGCCGGCTTCGAGCTGTATTCGTGGGAAACGAGGGTGATCCTTTCGTTCTTCGAGTCGGACGACAACTGATACGAACCGGCGAATGGCCAAGTTAACGTGGGTGACGCCTGTCCAACACCAACGATTCTCTTCGTCGTCTATCCTACTCGCTTTGTACCTCGCTAAGTATATCTATATTTATCAAATGCTGTGTTGCACACGTACGTGTTCGTACATCGGTGAATACGGGGGCTTACGTGTGTCGATGCGCAAAGATGGGGCGCGAACGTCGAACGCGCAGGATCATGGCTCGCCTCTTCGTCTGCTCGAGCCGGCATCGGCTTCAGACCTGTTCCTAGAAAATACGGTGCCCCTGTGCTAAATTATCGTCCGAATGCCCATCAATTTCGCGGAAATGATTATTTTATTATTGATTTCGAATAAATATATCTCACGCTATGGAACATTTCCTTTGGCTTCCGAGTAATCGTAAACAAAGTGTGGGTCGATTTTGCGCCAAAGGACGAGTCGATCTATTCGATGGTTTCTAAAAAAAATAATCCACGGGTAATTTACAGGTTAATTTTTTAATTAAATTTGAAAAAAAAAAAAAAATGTAGAAAAAATTATTTTTTATGACGAGAAGAAAAACAAAATTGGTTCCTATTACGCCCCTGTACCGGCTTTGCTCGCGCCATGCTCGGAAGAGCCAACTTCGGCCAACAAGAATCTTGCGCGATCCCTCTCGCTTCAACCGGAGAAGCCAGAGAAATAGGCTTTCCCTCTCTCTCTCGCTCTCGCTCGTTTTTCAAGCGAAGAAGCCGGAGAAGGAGTCTCGCGGCTTCTTCGACGAGGGCTACGCGTAGGAAGCGATAGAAAGAGAGGTCGATGCTCCCTATGCTACACGGACGATCATTGGACCGTTGCCATTTGCGCGCCAATTCCACCTTCGTCGCTGTGGCAAATAGTCTTGTCACCCTTGCGGCCGATCAAATTCTCCCTTTGGGTTCTCTCTTTTCAGTCCCTCCCGTCTCGGATTCTCGCTGCTCCGGTTGGAATTGCTCGAAACGGCTACTCGATCGACTCTGCCGTTGCGAGACGCACGTCGATAGCGATGCTTTTTCATAAGGGATGAAATCTTAATTCAAGTGCGTCTGCACCGCGTCTCAGGCGAAGTTGAAGTTTGCTCGGTCGGCTTGGGTATTTTCCATTTCCGATATTTAGTTCGGTAGTCGAAACGAGATGCAACAGTCTCAGTCGATAACGAAGACTGTAAAGCAATTTCTTTCAAAACGATAGATTAAAAAAAAAAGAAGATAAGGAGGACAAACTATACATATAAATTGTACATTTCATCGTTCTTATTGTTTTCTCGAAATATCATTGGTTTTTGTAAAAATTGAGACAGAAAAATGCATCGGTCTCTCTCCCACCGGTAATTCCTCCGTCGGTACGTCGCTATGGTTTAAGAGGCCGCGGAATGGGCTCGGTCGGTAATCGAACTTCCTCCGTGATAATCAATTCCCGGAACGAAAGAGAAGAATTAACGGCTAACTTTGTTGAATAATTGGTCAGTTGATTGTTCTCTTCTTCCCGATAAGCAATTTTCAAGACGTCAATTTTCGAAAATTGCTTCATTCGTGCCTTTACGACGCTACGATTGTTACATCGATATTCCGGATGTCTCGAGTATCGCTCGTCTCGTTAGATTTTCATTTCGTCAATAAACACTTGTATCGCATTTTCGGTCAGGACTAGGAAAGGTTGCGGAACTACTCGGAACCGTACATGGTCTAAACATCAGGTAAACGGAGCGCTTACGAGAGCACCGACGACAATCAATATTCAGCACAAATCCAAAAATAGCGTTAACCATTACAATAGATTTTCGGGGGTAGTTTTCCCTCGAACCGATTAACGTGTCCGTTGGTCAGTGACGAATTCTAAAACGTACGAAAAGCAAAGCGGTCAGGGAAAAAGATCCGCCGGACGGAGAGAACACGTTTCGCGTTTAAAGTCTGGCAACGTTGCGAAGCGTCTTAAACGCGTGGATTCCGCACCGTCGCAGCCGAGTCCAATATCGCAGGCCGCAACCGTACATTTTGCCCCCGTTGTCGTCCATTGCGCGACCTCTCTATCTGCTACGCGTGCGACGCGGAACGGCGACGCGGCCAACGATTTTCTCCGCACACCGCTCACCGCCCAGTACAACTCGTATGGGCGATCCGTCGACATTGGCGTCGTCTGTCTGCTGCGGCACGGTATATACCGCTCGGTGAAGCGAAAGCGTTACGGTATAAATTCATCAGTGAAAATAAAAACCGAGGAATAATAAGATTTCCGTTACGGAAGCAACATTTTATACTCGTCATCGATCGGTCTACGAAAGACGACGATATATACTTTTAATTGGGATAAACCAGCATCGACTAAGATACAAATCGGCCATGACGTTGTTCGACACGGAAAAGTTTATAGCTCAGATAAAGAAGCGTCCGGCCATTTACGATGTAAACTGCCTGCAGTACAACGATCGTGGGGCCAAGAACGCTGCGTGGCGCGAGGTGTGCGAAGCTATGAACGAGGATTGGGACGGACTTTCGGAGGAGGATAAAGCCACCGAAGGTATATTTATTATTCGATAGTTCGTACGTACGTTAGGCCTCGTAGGCAAGGGGACGGAACGTAGGTCAGCGACGGAGAGTACGTGCTCGCGCGAGCGCCACTGCGGTGCAAACGCGAGATACACCACCGAGAACGAGGGGGAGGCCAACGGACGAATTAGGAAAGAGCAAGCGGTATATACAATTGTATGTTGCGGAATTTTCAGAGAAAAACATAAGGAACAAATGGCGCAACATAAGGGATTACTTTATGAAGGAGGTTAAAATGGTCAGAAAGGGCAAACCGGCGGGACGAGGCGGCGGACGTAAACGGAAAAAGTATTCTTACTACAGCCAACTACTGTTTCTCATACCGAGTGTTAAAAAACGGTGAGTTTCGTACACGTTCCGAGATAACGCATGCATGGTGTCCCGAAGGAAAACAATCTGTACCCAATCCGCATCTTTAAACCGGCACTGTACAATGTTTCCAAATGTCTCCACGAGGCGTCGCACGAGTCCTTAGTTTTAGCATCGATATTTTTCTTTCGAGCAACGTGCCGTATCGCTCCTATAAATATACGGGCCTGTTTTGTACGAGCTAATGAGAATCGCACTTATATATCCCCCGTTCTCAAATCGTCGACTTCCGTTACGTGTGAAAAATGCACATGTCCCTAACATGGCTCACCATGTACGCGTTTACTCCGTGCGTGAATTGCACAGTAGCGATGCACGATGATAGGCGTCGCACGCTGCGTATACCGGTCGGGCCAGTAACCGTAATACGTTACGCATGATCGACATAACCTCAACATTCGTCTTTGAACAAGTTTTCCATAAGTCAATTGAATTTTTTGAGCAACGGCAAATTTATACAGTTTGGCATCGAACAATGTTGAAAACTATTAGATTGTCGCTTCGTTTAAAAATCTTAGGCAGCGTATGTTGTCAAGGTTTTTAAATCCAAGAGGCCAAGAAAAAATGTACCCACTTGTGTCAAACTCATGAATCTTTCACCTTGTTTCCAGTCTATCGATCTAACTAAGTTCATATGGTTGTTGGATTGGTTTTATTTAGCTAGGAGAGCCCGTAGAATTATTTCTTCGATTGTTTTATTATAGGGGATCAAAAAACAAGAAATCGTCCCAGCCTTGTAAAAACGAGATACTTATCACAGACGAAATTGAGGTACTGTCCGCCCCTGCCGTCGAGGAGCAGTATAGTTTGCAGGGTATTTCACTCCAGTCGAACGGCTCCGCAGCGGATCCGTATCAGCACCAAACGGTGGGTTGCGAGGCAACTCTGGGTTCCTTCGAAACGGAGATGGCCGTCGATGTTTTGGCAGCGAACGGCCAGGCAAACCAAAGAACCGATTTTACGGCGGAAGACGATTACGACAAAATGTTTCTACTCTCGTTGTTACCATCGTTACGACAAATACCCGAACACATGAAGCTACACGTAAGAATACAGATGCAACAAATCCTCGCCTCGGCCTTTCATCCCAACAATCATCACGCAGGTTGAATGGCGACGGTGTTTTAATAATAATAACAATAATAATAATAATTATATATTTCTGATAAATGTTTCGTTGTGAGTAAAAATATTCCCTATATTCCTAATTCGAAGAGAAGCTCTGCTTCTTTCTTCCAAGTGTTGTTATGGACGCTGCCTAAATATTAGAATTTAATATTTAAGAACGGTAGGAGGCGCAGTAGGTCGTACGGAGGTTTGCCTCGTTTTCTTCTTCAGTAGTTAGTTATAGCGCCGCGTGAGGGCAGCACGATCCGGCGAGGCTTAACCTCGGTCAGGTAGTTCCTCGTAGTACTAACCGTTGGTAACTCGCTCCTTTCGTCGATCACAGTGTTTCGCGTCGACGGAGTAAGCTTCGTGTTGGTAAATTAGAACCGCGACATAGATGGCGCTGCGCATCATGCATCGACTAGTACAGATATTCTAGGATTCCAGGTTACCTTTCATTACGCTCAACAGAGAACATAGAAGTCCATGAAACACACAAAATTGATGATGGAGTTCTAGGCAGGATTTTTTTTTTCAATTGGTACCCCAGCCACCACGAACGCTGTATTTATAGTCGTGCAATAATACATTATTTTCAAATCCATAATCTCGATGAAAAAAAAGTGTAAACGATGCGCGTTATAGATTATAAAATATTCAACTTTATTCAGACAATTTGGGCATTTTGCTAATAAATAAGTTAAGCGGGACAAGGAATTCTGGTATGTCTATGTGCGAAGGAGAATCGCGAAATAATAATCGCGTGTAGGAAGAGCTCGAGTAGGTATTTGGAAATAAAGGTTCGGAGTGTCACTGGGCGTTTCGGCTTTACTTAGGTGTTGTAGGTTTTATCGTTACATAGATAAATACGTCGTGATCAATCACGATCGAAACGTTCGCTTTTCGATCGACTGCTTTGCCAAAAAGTTACCAAACTGCTGACGATGGTAATTACGATATTTCACAATTGTCATTTGAATACTCGTGGTAAACACGAACGAACCGATCGACTTGCCAATTTCCGATTGATCAATCGCGAATAGAAATAATGATCGAAGATTGATCACCCGTGGGTGGTAAATTCGATAGATCGACGGGTATCGTCGTGATTAATCGAATGATGTGTTAATTAATTGGTATTGACGACGATTTAGAGCTGAGCCGAGCCTCGCCAGGCTGAATCGAAACCGCAAGCTCCGTCGGAATCGGAATCGTTGTTCGGGCGCATTATCGACGGCTCGATTTGAGGCTGCTGAGCTGCCACCGAGCTCGTCGACGAAGGCCTTCGAGCCCCAAGATTTTCTCGCGTTTGAGGAAGCGGCGTGCTCGGTGTGCTCGTCGCAGCCATTTGCGAATGACCGTAAACGCGCGAACCTCCGCTTCCGAAATCTTGCGCTCGTCTGCTACGACGCTTTTTTATCGGAGCGTATTTCGGCGGTGGCATTGATTTTCCATCCTATTTTTTTTTTTAGAAATTCATAAATAGTCAATTTGTTTTTTGGCGTAAAAAAAATTTCATTTTTTTGCTTTTCTCACCTGGACGTTATCCGCCGAGCCCCATGTTTTATGAATTTTGTCGTTGCTCGTTGCACTACTGGCCACACCCAGGAATTGGCTGAATGCCTCCGTCGTACGTTTCACGCGAACGTTCAACGAGCCAATTCGTAGAAAACCAAGATCTCTCTCTGAAAAATTAAAAATAGGGAAAAGAAAAACAAATATAGCGAAAATTACGCTCGAAGACGAAGTAAACTAATATGTTTCAATTTATATCTCACCTGTGTGCTTTTTCCTGGCTTTTATTTCTGAAATAAGAGCACGTACGTATTAATAGAGCAGTAATTTTACCGTCGGAACATCCAGAATCATGTTATTAGAAAACACATTGAAAAATATCAATTATTACAAATATTGCGTATTCTTGGAGATTAAGATTCATCGATTTTTTTTTTCATTTTTCAAACGAATTAATATTTTAACCATCGAGGCTACACAGAGAAATAAACATAAATAGCGTAACAACGGAGAGACAATGACCGCGTCGATCAATCCTTTCTCAGCCATAACAAGAGAAAGTAGCTTTTTCCCTTCGCGAGTTATACGAGAATTAATAATACAAATTAAAGAAGAAGAAAAAACAAGATAAGCGTTACAGTATAACGCTACGATAGTTGAAGTCTGACTCGTGCACCTAAAGTATAAATATTAATATACGAAAAAGCTGTCTCGGTCGAAAGTTGATTAGAGGGTAACGCAACGTCTTTGAGAGGGATCTGTGTCAGTTCGGCCACGAGACCTCGGCTGTCTGTTTCTACACGGTTTAATTGAATGAAACGATAGAAGCCAATTAACCAGTCGAACAATGTGATTAGCAAGTGCGAGGCAAAAATTAAATCCGCGTTCACGCGTACGCCGAGGAGGACGACGTTCAGCAATAAATAACTCGCTTCGAGCATTTTATTAACCTCGATCCCTCATCTGGGGCCCATTATGTGCAAACAGATGCGGAAGAAAATCATGCGTGTAGCACGATCCCTCGACAAATTTCATTCCTCGGCTTACAGGCGCGAAAAGAAAACGGTAGCTCGTTGAAAAAAAAACAACAACAATAACATCAACACGTGAAACATTAATAATTCATGCAAAAGAATTGTGCGTTGCGATATGTACAGTTTGACGATTAAATTGAGTTATAGGGCGAGAGAAAACAAAATTTCAATCTGATCGAAACGATATTTTAATCGAAGTAAATGAATTTTTATCGAATAAATCTTGTTTTTTCTTCGTCCGTATTTCGTCAAATTGTTTGCAACTGGTGCTATTTTCATTCTTTAATTTTGAAATATTCATTTTAAATGAATACAAATAAAAATACATAAATAATTCTTTTTTTTTTTCAATATTGTAATCGTTTTTGGAAAATATTGGAAAATAAACGAGGCTTTTTCGTGTTTGAGAATGAGAATATAGCGTTTTAAATTTGTGTCAGAGGTGGGAAAAGAAAAGTTCTCGGTGGGAAAAGAAAGGCAGAGCTTAAATGTAACATTCTAGCAGCAGAGTGGTCGTGCCATACACTGTGTGTACTTGCCTGAGCGTAGCGGCGGCGGTAATCCCTACAACAGAAGAATACTTGCAGATAGGCCCGCGCGAAAAAAAAATATACATAATCGCCACTCGAGATTACGTAGGAAAAAGTCACCATGGCAGCAAAAAAATTGGTTGCGATAAACCTCATCCATTTTTGTTTTAAATTCTACCCCCATCAACCTGCTACTGTGCATTCGTTTTTACAAATTCTATCGTTCTTACAATGCCAAACCTCAATACCTGATTGGAGAAATTTCAAGAAGATTGCAGGATCGAGCTAAAAAAATGTAATTCAAGAAAACGATATTTTCGAACTTACTTCTGAAAGTGTCCTGACTCACGGCAGCTTCCTGCGATACCAAATACTGTCTAGCTTTTTTTCCGCTGTGATCGCGAACTTCTTGATTCGCTCCTATTTTTTAAAATTATCACAATGTCATTAATACAAATATACAAAATATCGCAATGAAAAATGGATCGATCATTCGCATAATATATTATTTTCCAAATTATTAAACAATTCATTTTAATTTCATCTTTCGATCCGTCCTCATTCCGGTCGAACGAGTTTCATTTAATTCTAACAAAATAGTTAGCATTGAAAGCAATTATATTCACATGCGATAAATCCATTTTTCATGGTTATTGATTTCTCGTCTAGGAACGTAGAATTAGCAATCGCGAAACATTACAGACACGAGAAAACGAGGCGATAAGAAATCAAAATTTTCCGGATCGGTCACTGGTACGCTCGGTGTGATAATCAGCGACAAAGTGACCGTGCCGTGCGGAGGACTCCTTTGAACGAAGCCGCGGATCAACCCTCTCGCATATCCGTTCTCCATTTCATCGTATAATCCCCGTTCATAAACACGTAGCCGGCGGAGAGATCGTATGAATAATGATATACGACCGCGAAACACATATTGTGCCTTCGTATACTTTATCTATCGCGAGCCCAAGGTGTATAATCTACCGGTGCACTAACCGTATACTTGAACCAGCAGATTGAAAATGTTCTCGTGATCGAACTGCATCGCGATGTGAAGTGCCGTGTAGCCCTGAAACAATTAATCAAAAGCCATCGTTGATTCGTGCAAAATATATTTATCAGCCCTAGAAAATCATACAATGAAAAACGCAAGACAAGATTTCAGTAAAAATCAGTCAAATTCAAAAAATCAAATAAAAGGATACAAAATTTATCGAATCCATTTGTTTTAATGTCGAATTAAAACAACAAAAAGGTAAATAAACATATTTAAGAGACTTTCTCCGATGAAAAAAATTCTTTTATCGTTGCCCCTTCGACCGTTCGATCTCGTCGAGAGAACAATGCTAGAAATCTCACCGGCGTGTGCGTTTAACCGGCGGGGCTGCTCGGCTGAATAAGCCGCGAGCGTAAGTTCCTCGCTCGATATCCCGTTTGCAATAGGAGGTTTTCTATACGAGAGGTGAGCCGAGTTTTACAGCCCCTGCGTGTCTCTCGCAGCGGCTCATCACTCGCGTGCGTTTCTCGCGTGTAACTTCACGGCATTTTTTTGTTGCAAGCGATGTAAAAAAAACGTATACAGAGAGAGAGAGAGAGAGAGAGAGAGAGAGAGTGAAAGAGCGAGAGAGAGAGAGAGAGAGAGAGAGAGAGAGAGAGAGAGAAAGAGCGAGAGAGAGAGAAAGAGAGAGAGAGAAAGAGCGAGAGAGAGAGAGAGAGAGAGAGAGAGAGAGAGAGAGAGAGAGAGAGAGAGAGAGAGAGAGAGAGAGAGAGAGAGAGAGAGAGAAAGAAAGAGAAAGAGAGAGAGAAATGGACAACGGCAATGACGCTTCCGCGTACAGAGACAATGAGGAATTAATAATACCGTTTTATGAATATTACCTCGAGCGTGCGAATTATACGTTTCCGCGAGCAGCGTAGAAAACGCGTACGCGAGAAAAGTCCCTGACGCCTTTCGCCTCGCGAGCGACGGGACTACAACATTTCTGATGGATGTAACGAATACACCGGGACAATACGGATCGTTATTTCAATTTAAAAAACATACAATTATTTTTAATTATAAATTAAAAATTCATTATTGTTCGTTCGTCGAACAAAAAATATTCAATTAACTATTCGCTTCAAAAAACAAAATTGATAATTTTACATTTTCGTAAATTTCTGCAAAATTTAATAAAAATCGATTTTACATTTATCAAACATTTTTAATGTTCGTAAATGTAAAAAAAAATGTAAAAAATGCAGGAATTATCTCGGAATTGTCTTTAAAACAAATGTAAAACGTGGTGGTTCCCTCAATATTGGATTTTCGTCGAGAAACAATGATCGTTGTAGTATTTGACAAATCTTTCGTAACAATTGTGACCTTCGTTATTTCTATATTGTCGAGCCCATCGTCGATGAGCCCGAACGAAATCTCAGCCGGATTTTCCACAGTGAGTAAAATTCTTCACGTGCCCTCGCGTCGCATTTACCCGGGACAAATAGTGTGTAATTGTGCGTTCAACGTTTCTCTCTCATTGTCCCCGTCTCGTGCGTACATTTGTCCCACGTGGGCGCGCGCACGCGCCGTCGTGTAATATCGGTCTCCTTACAAACATCACGAATATCGTATTTCATCTCGGTACGCCCAGATAAAACGTCGACTCTCCTGTCCGCCCACGTCTACCGATCGAAAAATAACGAAAAAGAAGAAATCAAAAAAGACAAAAAAAACGCGAAAAATAAAAAAAAAATACCGAACGAAATCTACGCCGGTCACGATTTGATTTGTGAACCCGGCAGGCCTGTTAAACCGTCCCGACAATAGCCGTGCGTCTCTCGTTGGGCAGTACGCTCGAAAATATTTTTGATATAGAAACAAGAATGACGATAAAAGAAATATGGACTTTGATTTTAAAGAAATATTATACGCTGTTCTGTCCTCGTGTCACCCGGTTCTATTTCACGCGAAGTAATTTCACTGACAGCCGCGTCAACGAGAGTGCCTCGTTCGGGTAGGGGTAAAATGTGTCGTTAAAAGAAAAAAAGAAAAGAAAAAAACACGGTGCCTTCTTTAAAACGACTTTTGTAAAGTTGTCACGGATATTTCGACGAATTTCTCTGACAATGGAAATGTGCTCGATGCGTCAGTCACGTATAATACACTATCGTGTATATATATATAGATATACACGAGTGCAATGTAGGGTTGATTCGAGGGCGTTGGAGGTATAACCATCGTGGTGTTAAAACCTTATGCACCCTTTCGCGGCTTCGCTCCCTTAGGGGAAGTTTTGGCGTTGCTCGTTTTAATTCACTTCCCTCTAAACTTCGCCCGCGTATGTGACGTACGTGTCAATATCGCACTTCTCGAAAATATATACCGCGTACTTCGAAATCGGGGAATATGGACCACCGAAATATTTGTTTCCTATCCAACATCGAATTTTTCATTTCACATTTCTTGAATGAAATTTTTACGGAAAATTTGTCAACGTTCTTAAATTTTAAGATTTTTATTAGAGATTCTTCGTTTATTTATTTTCAGGAATGTATTTGCAAATAATAGTAAGAGAATTATTATTATTATTATTATTATTATTATTTGAGTTCGACATTCTCAATCTTTTTTCTATTGGAATTCACCCATCTTGGATTGCGTCAAGAGATTGGGCTCATTATTGTCTGTGTTTCGCATTATTATTGGTTAAGAAAATTCTTCTCGTGTCACATATTTTCAGGATCATCGCCTCCTGGATTTTGTGGTGTATTATCATTATTATGATTACTGTTATTATTATTATTGAAATTAATTGAGGGTGAACTCGCACGAAAGCCCCCTTATTTCATTTTACCATGCTGGTCCATATTGCCCAACGGCCATACACTTACCCTTTACAGTACTTTGGAGCTCTAGGCACAAGAGTCGTAATATACGAGACGCAATAGAGGGGTGGGGAAGATTCGTAGATGCGCGAGAGGGTAGGCACGCGACGTGCTCCCTTTCTCCTCCGACAGTTTCAGTCTATTGGCGTATGTCTATGTAGGAACGAGTCCAATAGTCGCTGAAAGAGAGACAGGGAGAGAGAGAGAGTGAGTGAGAGAGAGAGAGAGAGAGAGAGAGAGAGAGAGAGTGAGTGAGTAAGAGAGAGAGAAAGAGAGAAGGGGATGGAGCTCCTGCGAAGAGTGACACGTGTGTAAAGCTCGACAAGTGGCGCTCCAACCCCTCGACTCTTTCTCGCTCTATATGAACATTTTCCAGGGCACCCTTTCACTCCACCATCACAAACACACTTTTTTTTCGTCTCCCCGTGTATATTATCCTCCTGTAGTATATATTTCGTCCCACAGACGCATACGTATATATATATATATATATGTTCGTGAGACATCTGTGTGAATTGGGCATTTATATAGATACAACTAATATATATATATATATATACACGTGTGTATGTCTCTATATATTAGTCGCGCCTATATAAATGCCCAGCTTGATACTCGTCGACTATCGCACATATCTATGTACATAACTTTTTATACTTTTGACAATATTTTAAAGTAGCATTGTTCGGGAAAAAGGGTCGCGTTTTAGAGGAAGGGGATGGACAACGAGACAATATCGCGATTCGTTTCTTTTTTTTTTCTGTTTCTCTCTTTCTCGTAACACATCGAACAAGCTTCTCTCTCGCGTATATCTATATCGTGCGTTTTTTTTACATTTTCTTTTTTTTTCAACTTTTTTCTTTCCCTCTCTCCACATCCGTCACACTCGCGATCCGCGCTTTAGCACACTTCAAGTTCTCCCGTCCCTCTTCATATATAGTTTTGCCAGTAGTACCAGAGGGGCGAGGGGGAGGATAGGAGCCACGTTGGAAAAGTGACTCGGGGGAAACAGGACAGCTGCCGGCCACCAATATCACTCGCGTATATCACCGTGCAGTGAAGATTTTTCAATTTTAATATTTTTCTCCGGGTATTCACTCGCTCGCGGGGCCGCCTTTTACGAGCTGCTAAATCATAACTCTTCTAGTTCGCTATATACGTTGAATATAGCTATAATTTATATATATATATATATATATAATCTGGTTCCTTCTATGGTCTATTCGTGTCTCTCTTAGCGTCACGCCTGCCGACAACCAGATACGAGACACATAATTCGTATATTTCAACAAGCTCAACCGATTTTTCCCTCGATATTATCCGTGTCATATCGCCATTTTATATTGCCAATTTTACTATCATTTCACTTCTAGCCGTTGCTTCTTTCCTATTTTATCGAAGTCAAGTTTTCAAAGTTTTAGGGCCGTAACAACTTTTTGTTTTATAACGTTATTTGGCAAAACAATGAAACGATTCTTTTATTTTTAATTTTTTTAATTAGGTATCTCTAAATGTCAATTGCGCGAACGGTGATTTAAAAGTTTTTGCAATTTTGGCATTTATTCAAATTTAATTACGCAAAAGCCGTAATAAAATTATTCTCAATGTGGTCGGAATTGCGAATTTTTTCGTCTCCGAGCCGAATGCCGAGCGGCCGAGACGCGAGGAACTGTAGACCGCGGCTGGCTCGACGCGAGATTCTCTCCTCTCGTGAACGAACGGAATTGCATTGTCGAGAGGCTGTCGTAGTACCTCTCTCTACGTTAGGTACCCTGCCCGTAAGGCTAACAGGCGCCACACCGGCGCGGGGCTCACAGAGTTTCTCCTTCCCTCTCTCTCTCTCCCTTTTTCTCTCTCACTCTCTCTGTTGTGTGGAGGCGGTCGACGTTAGCGGGCGGTTTTTTGCCGGGATTAAATGCGCGTCGATCCCACGATAAGCCTCGACCGTGGCCGGGGCACAGTCGTATCGGTGACAGATTAAGGCGGTCGACCGCCTCTCCTCTCTGCATTGACCGTTTTCTCTTGCTATCTCTCTCTCTCTCTCTCTTCTCTTTCTCCACTCCTTCGACGTGACGAACCCTTATATTATATCTATAGCTGAGAATACCTTCTACACCTCCTACGTTAACCCTCTCTACGGCAATATGTCACATTATGAAAGACGTTATTTTTAATCTTTCGTAATTTTCGAAAATTTCAATTAACACCGGACGAAGAAATTATTCACGTTTCGATTTGAAAATTTGTACATTGCGACGATAAAATTAAATTGTTCGAGCAAATTTGAGGGCTATTCTCGAGATCGAGTTGTCTCGATCAGTGCAACAAAAATTGATAAACGGAAAAACAAAATATTGTCAATGGATTATTTGTTGTGGTGAAAAAAGAAATCGTAATTTTTTCTAACGCTTCGGGGATCGTGTAAATTAGTTTCAAACGTGAAATAAATGAAGATTAAAACTTGATTGATTCGTTTGCGAGAGAAGGAAAAAAGGAAGGGAACGGGTTTCCGATCGTGTTTTTTTGCCGATCGAACGTCAGGGGAAAAGAATCGTCACGATCTCGCACGAAGTATACTCCATTGCTATATGTTCGAGATATCGCAAAGATTGGTAAAATACGAGAGGAAGGGAATGAGAGTGAGTGAGCGAGTGAGAGCGAGAGAGCGAGAAAGAGAGAGAGAGAGAAAGCGAGAGAATGAGAACGGGAAGAGAGCGATCGCGTACGCCGTGGAAGCTTTCTTCCGATAATTGGGTACATGGAATGCGACTCCTTTTTTCATCGGTTAGCCGTGCTTGCTGAAGGAGCTCCGTTGGTCCCCTCTTCCAGGGTCCGAAGAGCGGGCCAGGACGCTACGCTCTCTCCATCTCTCTCCGTCTTACTTCGCTTTTAAATACTTTGCAGTGCAGTAGCCGAGAGAAAGAAGGAAAGAGAAAGACAGAGAGAGAGAGAGAGAGAGAGAGAGAGAAAGAGAAGAGACGCACGGTCCCTCCTATCGCGGGTGGGAGCGAGCGTAACGAGATAATTAATGTTCCTCGTGGAATTAGCGATTTACATGAGGCAACTGAGCAATCACGAGAAAGAGAGATAGAGAAAGAAAGAAAGAAACAGAGAGAGAGAGAAAGAGAAATAGAGAAAGAAAGAAACAGAGAGAGAGAAAGAGAGATAGAGAAAGACAGAAACATAGAGAGAAAGAGAGATGGAGAAAGAAAGAGAGAGAGAGAGAGAGAGAGAGAGAGAGTTTCGAGGTAGTATCACTCTCGGATGAACGAGAAGAAAACGAACGGGGCTTTTCGTCCGTCCAGCCGCCACCACCGCTACCACTATCGCGGTGAGGGAAGCTGCCTGGACCGGCGGCGTCGACAGCACGAGAGCTTCACCCGAGACCGACGCAAACGCACACCCGAGCTGAACAAATGAGACTCCGCGGCCTGAAAGACGTACCGCGAGAGGGACGAATTACGCTTTCACCGCCCCCGCGCGTTAACCGACTCGATCTTCCCCCCTTTAATTTGGCATATCGCGCATACCAGTCCGCGTAAAAAAGAAAAAAAAAATGAAAAAAAAACAACTTCGTTTAATCGAATTCAACGAGCTTCGATGTTTCATCGTACTGATATATTCCTATACCTTTATAGTTTCATTAATTTCATTAATTTCATCAAGTTTATTAATCCCATCGATTTTGATTAATTCTATCAATTTTATTAAACTTCGAAGAAAAAAACTTAATATTAAATCTTCTTTACATTCGATAATTTCGAATTACAATCTTTAAAGAGAGAATTATTTAGGATCTCGTATATTTAATTCATAGGGTTAAAACAAAAAGACCGGAAACGAGGTTACGAAAATGGAGTTTTGGAGACACAGAGCGCCAGAGATTCTCAAAGTAAATCACGGAGTATCGAGGATTGGGAACGAAGGCCTTAGAAGTCGAGGACCCAGTCTGTGGATAAGGTAGTAAAGAGGAATTGAGGATAGGAGGGAGAGTGGGGGGTAAGTCCCAGCAGCCACAGCCGGCTCACGGTGTGTTTGTCGCGAGCCGCTAACGAGCAAGCCTCGGCTCTCTTTCTCTCGAGAGCAACGTGGCTTATATAAGTCTTATAAAGAGTAAAGCGGCGGACCACACGCATCCGATCCTATCTACTGCCTTCTCTTCGCTTGCCTTTTCTTCCTTTAACGTTCCTCTTCCACCTTCGACTCTTCCTTATACCTCAGCCCCCCTCCCCCTCTCCTCTTCTTTCCGCCCCCGCTCACTCTCGTTCGTCCGAACCCACACGACCGTTCTCTCTCTCTCTCTCTCTCTCTCTCTCTCTCTCTCTCTCTCTCTCTCTCTCTCTCTCTCTTCCGTATCAAACGGCAGCAACACTTTGTCATACTCGACCTTTTTCCCATTCAGGGCCCTCCTATCGTTTGTCATCTTAGTCGAGAATTTTATTATACCAGAGAGCGAGTTATAGATAAAAATAAAAGGAGAACGAAAAAAAAAGCTTACCCCGTTCTGTTGTCCCATCGGTCGCGTCGTCGAACGGTCGTGAAACGATAAAGAATCGAAGATTAGATATATTCGATGATAAAAAAAAAAAAAAGAAAATGAAGAATCGTTCGTTCGATAACAATTAGGTAATATTTTTTTGGACATTATCTTTTACCATTTTCGAAAGAAACAAAAAAAGGAATTTTAGTTAATTCGAAAATTTCGCAAATTTTCAAGTAATTTTCAACGTGAACCAAGACCTAACGATTCTATCAATTTCTCATTCAACCGTGAGAACGAAAACAAAAACAAAAAAAACAATCGTATAAATATTTTGATTTCGACGACGATCGACTTACCGTAGTCTCGTTGACGCCTTTGATGTAATCCTTGTAAGTGCCGGCGATGAGCTTGACGATATTCTCGTCGCCGTGTTTCGCGCCCCAATGTAGCGCCGTCTGGTAATAAAAGAAAAGAAAAGAAAAGACAAACGGTGAATATCAGTCTCGAAGATATATTCGGATTCGATGATAAAATTAATAGATGGGCGTGTAACGAGACTACGTAATCCGTGACTGCGATCGAGGGTTTCGCCCGTAGGATATGTCCGAGAGTAACCAGGCACACGCATACACACACTCGCGATTATTATAATTATCATTATTACACGAGGTTGAAAAGCGCGGAGAGTCGCGGAAAGACGAGCTGCGAACAGCTGCTCGGCTCTTTCCAGAGAAGAGCACCGTTCTATATTTCGAGTCTTGAACACTCTTCTTTCGCACACATATATATATATATATAGCTCTCTCTATCTCTCTCTCTCTATACATATAGTTATATATATATATATATATATATATATATATATATATATATATATATTTGGGACGCAAGGAGAAAATAGTGTCGGGAGAGCGTGAATTAAGGGACGGGTAACGTCAACGCGCCGACGTGCGGATGAATTGCGAACGCCGTACCGCACTTCGAGGCTCATCCGCTGACACACATATACCTACATTTGCGTATATAGTTGAAACTAATACGTCGAACACACCTTTTCGCTCGTCGTCGCGTGTCTTTGCAGAGGCAAGCTATTAGATTAGAGGCGTACGAGTGAGAGAAAGAGAGAAAAGACTGAATGAAAAGGGTGTGTCGGTCTTTTGCTCGTAAAGCTTGTCTGACATTGCGCGTTATTCGAGTATTGAAATTTAGTGAGTTTCGTGCAACGTACGTACATTCTTTTTTCTCCGGGCTCAACCAGATTTACCGGAGCAAGGTCCGTTAGTCGTGGAAAAAAAGAACAACGTCTCGTTCTAACAACGACGACCCAGGGACTTTGAACGTAGCAAAATGTTAAGTGGCCCAGTTATTGGCAGGCTTGGAAATAAAGCAGACGAGAGTTTATCCAAGAGGAAGACAAAAATTATCATCGTTTCAAGATTTTATAAGAAAATCATTATTTTTTGTCGCACGAACGAGCGTTTTTTGTAAAACATTTAAATATTCAAAAATTTCACTGTTAACCTAATTTTTATTTCGGTAATAATTTTATTAATTACATAGTATTATTTCGTCATAATTAACTCTCTCGACTGTTACCTACAAAATCTCATTTCGTAAAATATCACAAAGTCTCGAGCGACCGGTCGTTTTTTCGAAAATAATTTTCCTCAATGGCCAATGACTGTGCGATTTATGAAAAAACTACGAGACACCGTACGTTACAAATATCCCTTGTTTCGTATATAACCCGACGAGACGAATTAGCGAGGAGAGTAGAGCGGAGTATCCTCTTGCCTGCATGCTTCATGCATCAGGCCTTATACCCTCGTCGGGTGGGAAGGAGACGAAGGGGATAGGGGTTGGTTTAGACAAGATGAGCCGTTGTCGTCCACGTGTACGTCTTTCTACGAAACACGTAACCCCCGTGCAGAGCTCTACGGGGTTGACGCTGTTGAGCTTAAAATCACCGGACAACGCCAGACACGGCGAGAGAGTAACGAAAGAGAGCGAGCGAGAGAGAGAGAGAGAGAGAGAGAGAGAGAGAGAGAGAGAGAGAGAGAGAGAGAGACGCGAGAAAGCTTGACCAAGCGGACCAACGGTCGGCTGGTGTCGTGCCCCACACTCGTGCGGGGTGTAGATTCTCTCGCGTTCTTCCCCCAGCCCCCTTCTCTTTTATCCTCTTTGCCTCTACGAGCGAAATTAATTTTTACGGGCTTTTCGGAGCCCCCGGCAGCTTACGTCTCTCGCGGACGCGCCGCGAATGCGAAGAGAAAAAGAGAGAGAGAAAGACCCTCCTCTCGACTTTCAGGCTTGCTAACGAAGTTTTATGAAGCGCGATAGGGACTCGCGGCTTCCCCGTTCGCGTATAACCCAAAGAGAATGAACGAGAGAGACAAAGAGAGAGAGAGAGAAAGAGAGAGAGAGACTCTCGCGCGAATCCCGCGGACTTTGGCTCTCCTTAATTTGTGAATTTCTGCTGCCGGTGCTGATGCTGTTTTCAGTATGCGTGTATATAGTATATAACATTGCTGGTGCAGAATCGCGCGAGCGCGATGCTTTCGCACCGCAAAAGAATGGTATGTCGCCCGCGACACCATGATATATATCTTTGGCTTTCGCGGGCTTTCTCTCTCTCTCTCTCTCTCTCTCTCTTTTCTCTCACGCGGTTCGCCAGACAACGGCACGCGGGTTCGTTCGTTCGTTCACGTAGCTATAATACTCGTCGTAGCTTACTCCTTTTGCTTGACCGTACCCGCAGAAGCAGTCTCGTATAATTCGCGCTTTCGTCGATATCTCTCGCCCGATCGTTCGAGAAAACAAATTATTTCAACGATTTTTAGAAGAAATTTTCCACGTTACGATTAATCGATTGAAAATCGCCAATGGGACACGATTTTCAAAATAAAAATACGATAAATCTATTTTATTTTTTTTTAAGAAAAGTATAATTTTCGAATTTTACGCAATCGATTAAAAATTTCACAAATTTTTTCTCTAAATGTAAATATGCATCGAGAAACCTGACTCTTGGTAATTTGTATTAATAATCATTATTTTTATTTTTCGTTTCAGAACGCGAAGAGATATCGTAGCCAGGACGATCGGTCAGTGAATCTCCTTTTACGCGTAGTTCAGTTGTTTCGATTTTATTCCACGTCTTTGACCGAATCGCCGAAAAAAGAAGGGAAATACCAACAGAGCCAGTAGCGAAAGGAAGCTGTGCCAAAAGCGAGAGAGAAAGAGACGGAATGAACGCGCTCTCTCGCGGTAGCCTCTTCCCCCCCCCTCACCCTCCACCTTCTTTCTTCCCACTGTCTTTTTCGCGTTCTCTCTTTCTCGGTTAGGAGCTCCTGATGTATGCGAGCGATACAGATATCTTCGCGAAGGAATTTGCGTTGAATTAGCGTATAATCGTCGTTGCCGATCTGCGGAGGAGCTTCATACGGAATCTCCCGCGTGCGCTCGCGCTCGCGCGCGCGCGCGCTCTTTCTCCCGCTTTACACGTGTCCAACGGTCTGTATTCTCTGCGCGAACACAATATTTAGTGGCCGGGTCTCTCACGACTCTCTCTCTCTCTCTCTCTCTCTCTCTCTCGCTCGTTCTCTCATTGGCATTGCTCTGGCGAGAACGCGCCCTCTCGGTGCGCTTGGCGAACAGAAAATCCGACTACAGAAGCAAACACACGCATTTACACAAACCCAAGAAAAAAAAAAAACAAAAGCAAAGTGCAAAATCCACCGGGCTTAAAAAATTTCACGGATAAACATTTTTTCATTTATTATTTACAAAAAAGATTTTCACAAACGATAACTCGGATTCTTGGTTATATCTCGAAACTTTTAATTCACGCCCGAATCGAGAATTTTTTTGTCTCTCGATACATTTTTTTATAGGAATGATTTCCAGTCATTAAACAAAATATAAATTATGAATCGAAAGGGTGTAATTTAAATAGAAAATTTCGAAAAATGACGTTTTTTTTTAATTTCCATGAAATTCGCGTTCCGCGTCTCCGCGTTGCCGAAAGTATTTGTACCGCAGACGTTACTTTCTCTCCTCTTAACTCCTCCTCGCGCATACATTTACCCACAGACGAGACAGACCATTAGCCTCGCCGAGAGATTCTCCTAGAGTCGTACATTCAATTGCGAGACTTTTCGGTCCTTCTCTCTCTCTCTCTCTCTCTTCTCTCTTCTCTCTTTCTCTCGAAGGGGCGTTTTCAACAACGTTATACGTAACGTGCGAGTAGGCACACAAAACGCCCACAGCAAACTGGAAAAGAGAGAAAGAGTCCCGGCAATCGTGCCCGGATCACAATGCTATCGCGTCCCAATCTCTCACGTGCATTGCAGCGGTGCAAGCCGAAAGGCTAAGGCGAAAGGGGGATCGTAAGAGGGGAAGGTTCGAAGGGGGCCTTGGAGGGGTAGAATTCAACATCAGCTCGCGGAATTGCTACATATATCCGCATCAGCTATTTCTACCATTCCGCGGGCGAGAGCCAAATGTTTTCGACGCTCGATTGAAACACGCGCCGCTTCCTACACAGACAAGCCGCGAGACAAAACGAGTGAGAACAAAGAAAAAAGAAATAAAAGAAAAAACGACCGAGAGATGAAAAAATATTCGCTCGGGGAACTTAAGGAACAACGCGGTCTCGGTAGTCGATCGCGCAAACGAGCCGAGTAATTTCTCATCGACGCCTCCCTTTCTCCTTCTGTATTCTCGCGATTGTTGTTTGAAGGGGGATTAAGAAGAGCAAAACGGTCGGTAAGTCGAGGAAAAAGAGAAATGATACGAGAAGAATGAAAACGTATTCCAGTCGATGAAAAAATACTTTCGGTTCATCGTGGCAAAAATTAATTAACAGAAAATTAATTAACAAATGGCCGAATGAAAGAAGCGTTAAAAAGAAAATGATAAGATTTCGTTACTATCGTTACCTCGCTCGCGACACTTCCGTTTTACCAGGAAAGCTTTGTGCGATCGGACGTAAGCAATTACGAGGTGAAACCTTCGTGTAGACAAGATATTTATTCGCAATTATTCACGATCGTGGCGCTGCCTTGTGATACATCGCTACTTTATAAATATGTCTAGCGTCGAATAATGCGGGTCAAAGTATACGTCCTCGAGGAAAAGTAATACCGGAGGTGTCCTTTAAGACGGTGTCGCGCAGCTGCGCGGGCGAGCGAGCGAGTGAACGCGCGAGAGAGCGGGGTGTGCTTTGACGCTTTGACGCGACTAGGGGCGACGACGAGGTCCTCGTCACATGTAAATGTGGGGCTTTGTATCGGTGTTGCGAGAACGACGACAACGACGACGACTACTGCGACGAGAACGTGAAGAGAGAGAGAGAGCGAGAAAGAGCGAGAGAGACAGAGAGAGTGAGGAATACGCGAGAGGACGTCGCGCTGGGCCCCGGAGAGAATACTCATTGGCGACAGGTGCGGGCTTCGCCGAGCCGCGACGTGACAAGACATTGCCATCAGTCGACCATTAGCCCGTCACTCGGATCCACTCGAGCCAAGGCGCTCACCGATTCGCGGCCGAGTCTATCTCTCTATCTCGCTGCTAGTTTCTCTATCTTTATCTTTCTCTTTCTCTATCTATCTATCTATCTATCTATCTATCTCTCTCTCTCTCTCTCTTCTCTCTATCTCTTGCACTCGGTACGCTATGCTCGAGCTCTATGACGCACCCCGCGCGGATATCCTGCGACTCGACGAAACATTCAACCCAAACGTCATGAGAAACGTGTATCAACTCTCCCTCTCACCGACTGTAACTTCTCTCTATCCGCCGGAATTGAGTTTAGTACTTCTCGTAACAAGACAATTAACGACCTTTTCACTTGGCGACTTCGGTCGTGGCTAAACCCGACACTATTTGCGGACCGAACGAGCCACTTTCGCGCGCGGAGATCGTTACGATGGTAAAAAAGCTATTGCGCTTAGCATTTTCCTTTTTTTCTTTTAAATATTTTTATTGGCGAGATTTTACGAGATTTCGGTCTCTTTTTTTGTTTTCGGATACTTTTTGGTCTTGATTTTGTTTGAAACGATTCTTCGTCTGAAAATATTTGAGATGCAATTTTTAAGTTTTTACTAACATTTGCACACAGTTAACTTTATAAACAATTTTTTATCGTGTTATTGACATTTAATTTTTGTTTATTTACATAAAAATTTAAACATTGACGAAAAAAAATATTCGATTAACCGACGTAAAATCGAAATTTCGTTCTTCGATCTACGAGCAAATCTTTTTTCTTGTACAAAGAATTTCTTCGATCACACGAAAAAAAGAAACCTTCCAATATTACAAGGACTGAAATTAGCCCGACTTTTAAACTGCGATCTCGATCCCGTAGAAGCCTACGATCCTATACATTTTACTAAACGTTACGTATCGCCAGAGTTTCTCGTAACGAATTATTAAATATGTTTTTTTTCTCCCCGCTCTGTACACGTGTATCGCTGAATTGCGTGCGGTTCTCGTAAGTATTTGCGGTAATACACAGAAACGACGAACACGATAAATATATATATATATAAATATATATATATAGAAAAGAACGTATAGAGAGAAAGGACGGAGAGGGCATCTGCGGTAAAAGGCAATCGGTCGCGGGGAACGAGCCGCAAAACACCCGTTGTACGCGTATATACGCGTAACGCTGGCATGCACCTAGAGGTTGCTCGAAGATAAATCGTCGTTGGAGGCGCATCGCTGCGTTTTAGTACCTGTTGCGAGGAAGAGGAGGTGGCCGTATATTGTTCGTTCGTCTCTATAGCCTATACCTCCGACTATATATACATATATAATATTTATCTCTCTCTCTCTCTCTTTATATATATATATAGAGAGAGAGAGAGAGAGAGAGAGAGAGAGAGTATAGTATATATATATATATATGGTCCCAGTTCCGCAACCATTTTTATCGCATCGTCCCTGGCGCGACTATATTCGCCGACGGTATTGCACACCGCTGCATAACCGCGTAACAGGGGCACGTGCGCGGGCCGCGACTCCGTCATCGCTCGAACAATGAATATTAACGCGTGTGCTTTTCGGCCCGCGAGACTTTTCCAAACAACTTTTCGCATCAATCTTCACGAATGATTTTATTCACGACGAATATATACAATCTCGAACGTCGATAGCGCCATCTCGCGGATCAGATTTTAACTACTCGGCGCTCGGCGCCATTTTGTTTCTTTTGCTCGAAATACTCTCAAGATCGTAAATTCTGGATTCGTCATTTTTGTATCGCGGTGAGACTTTTTTCTCGATGGATTGGTGTAAACGGAGTGGAAACAAAATTAAATCTCCACGCGTATTAAATTAGAGACCCCCCGGAACGTCCTTTGGGATTTTCGTCGAGGAAACTCCGTTCGCGACGAGATCGATTGCTGCTGCTGCTGCTGCTGCTCCTCTCGGAGCAAGGGTTTATCGTGTGCGATGCTTTCGCGAGAGAGAGGATGTCCTCGGGGAAGTGTAAGCTTCGCTCTTGGAAACTGCGACGATGCTAACCGGGGCAAGGATGGACGACGTTACGACTATATATACGTAGCTTCATATATATATATATTATATATGTGTTGTATACATTGGTTCGTGCCTCTCGCGGTCCATGCGAGAGAGCAGACCATAGCGTGGAGGACGAGGAGGAGCGCAAGCGATTAGGTAAACCCGGGATTAGTCGCGGGGCCGAGGTTCCGCAACGCCCAATGCTCGCCTCCTTTATATATATATATATATATATAGAGGGAGAGAGAGAGGAGACTCTGTCTGCTACATACATGCTTTAGTATAGAAGAGTGAGAGAGAGTGAGAGGGTGGGAAGGAGGAAGAGAGAGAGAGAGGATAGTTGGATTGCACGAGGACTAATATAATGCCACCCTCCTGCTGATTTACATGATTGGATTGGCATTACTATTGAAATTGAAACTACCCCCGACCAACCCTCCCCCACCTCTCGACCAAATTGAATAGCCGCAGGATCGAATCTAACCGCAACGAGATAATACACATCGCGTCTATAGCCCCGAGATATTAGGGTAGCCATTTCCCGTTCATTTTCGTCTCGCGACATTTCGCACGAGGCGAAATTTCAGAGGGATACTTTGAAACCGGGGATTCTTCTATTTCGCATCTTTGCATGTATTTATTTTTACGAAGTAATGAAAAAACATAAAAAAAAAACGATGTTCGTAGATCGGAACAGGTAAAAGTATACGCCTGATTATGATCTTGTTGAGTGTAAAGAGGCTCGTGCTCTCTTCGTAATTGCGATTCATTGAGTCCGCGATCCTGAAGATCGTGCGTGTTTATTAAGAGGAAACGAACCATTATGTACGAAGAAAGATCGGATCTTTTGTCTTGTTCCTTTTTTTTCTCTTGTTTCGCGTCTTAAAGGTTTCATTAGGTCTCTCTTCTCTCTCTCTCTCTCTCTCTCTCTCTCTTTATTTCTCGGCGCGCTATGTATTATGCGAAAGCATCGAAAGTGTATCGAGGATGTCTGGAGGTCTCGTCGTTCACCTCACCTTGCTTTTATGCGTTCGTGTATATACGTCATTAAATACCTACTTCCGCCAGTAAATATAAAATCATTCAGGCTGCCGAGAATAATCTCGCTCGGGCGTAATAATAATCACGATCCGATCCCGGCGTATCGACGCGGGGATCTCTCGTTGCAATTCGAAAATCAACCTATTGTCGTGTCAAAAAATAATTCATACACGTTTAAGGTATGCACGGAGAACAAAAAAACAACAGCAACGACCAACTATCGCAATTTGAAACAAACTTCGATTTCGTATATTTTTGGAAAATTTTATACACCAGAGAATAACAAAGTTTCATTGAAAAAATAAAAAAAAAAATAAAAATTACCACAGTTATTAAATTATATCAATAAATTCTCATTATTTCAATATAAATATAATTCGGATTGAACGAAATAATTGCGCGATTGATAATTAATTAATTAACGAATAATCCTCGAATCACAAATTATTTCGAATAGACAATTTTCTCTATAAAAAGTACAAGCTTCTTATCGTTCAAAATACCCGTGAGAATAACGTTGATAAAAAAAGAGAATGTCTCGTTCCAAGTCGACACGACCCCAATATCGCCGGGAGGCAATAATACGCGATGTTAATGGTAGGTATTTCGCGAAGTAGAGAGAGAGAGAGAGGGATGGGGAGGGCGCGCGCACTTGTCGCGGAAGAGGAACGCAAATTTTTGCGGCCGTTCGAGCGAACTACAAGAGGGTGGTCTATATATACATATATAGTAGATACAGATATGTAATACACAGATATAACTTGTATATATAGATATAAAATGGTCATAGGTATATATCGGGTCGAGCAGCTGGCGTGTGGTCGGCCGCTGGCCACAGGTCCGCGTCGGTCGTGTATCACCGCGGCCACCGTATTAACCCCAAGCCCAAAGCTTCCCCAGCACTTCTCTCTCTCTCTCTCTCTCTCTCTCTCTCTCTCTCTCTCTCTATGCAATAGCGCGAGCCAGCCAGAGTATCAAGAGAGCTAGTAGTAGCATCGGCACAAGCACTAGTGTAGTCGTAGGGTTCTATAGAGATGGCCGCGTTAAATATATAGCTAGGTATGAAGCCGCGGTATCGCACGAGGATATTCCAGAGCCGCATTCGCATCCTCCCTCCCTCTCTCTCTCTCTCTCTCTCTCGCTCTCTCTCTCTAGTTTGCTTCATTCGAGCGTCGCATGCACCAACAACAACCACCATCGCCGTTTGGCCGCAGTTGGTCCAGCGGCCATGGATTTTGTCCGGTGCCGAAGCCCGCAACAGCCGCGACGAGATGCACCATATCGCCATAATCGCTGCCGTCGGTTTGTGCAAACACACGCGGAAAACCTCCCTCCCCTTGCCTCTCCTTCCTCTTCCTCCTCCTTCACCCGGCACGATATTTCGTCGTCCGCGAGTTGTGCATGCTTCGCACGCTCGATCGCCCGTGTTATACACAACCCTGCCCCATCAGAAACCTATCTTCTCCACCGTTGACCCGATATAACGCACCAACTTCTCCCTAGAAGCGTATATTCTTACGTTCGAGCGACCTCGGGGTAATATGCATCGCTGATTAAAAAGGACACATTTAACGATATTGAAAAAGCGAGCAAACACGCTAATCACGTGGTTAAAATCAACCGATCAAGTTAATTGCGGTGCCTAACTACTCGTTGACATGACTGTGATCAGTTGTGCTAGTATTGACATAATCATCGGTCAATTGTTTTTATTATTGGAAAAAACGTGAATTGCGTCGATTCGTTGCACTTTTCTTCATATACGTTTGTTAGAACAAAATCATTAAAAATTGTGAATTTTGAGTGGCACTTGGGTAAATGTTATAGGCAGAAGATTGAAGTAGGAGGTAAAAAACTTGTTTTTAATAACATATCCCTCGTAAAATTTATCTTTGATTTCGAATGTAAATACTCATCGGCGGGTAAGATGAGGTCTTTCTCGACACAGTGCTTATAATTATTTATTTTATATATTATTTTTTTAGGATGGTATATAGTTATAAAACCTAAAGCAAAGAGAGAGATGAATATTGGTAAAACAGAAAATACTTCATGTTCTTATTGCTCAGGACGATACTTGGACTCCGGTGAAGGTTGAATCGTATGTTCTTCGTGTTTTGAGTGGGCGCATTGTAGCTGCTCAAGTATCGATGACAAGGCTGAGCAAGCAACTCATATTTGTGTGTTTTGTCGTTTTTAGATTAGGAGAATGAGTCCATCTTACCCGACCTATAGGGTAAAATGGGGTGACCGCTAATTTTCTATAAATTGTTATTTTATGACGAGTGCAATGATTAGACGTTCTTAATTCCATGTGATTATTCAAGACGGATAACAAATTGACTAAATAAGATTAAATACGATTTAAAAACTCTGAATACCTATGAATTATTGAGTTTTGAACTTTAGCTACCCCGTCTTGCCCGGCCTTCCCCTACGTTTGCAATGTGAATACAGCTCGAAGTTCGATTGTGCATAAATTCATATCGAGTAACTTCAAAAATTGCTCCGACCCAACAAAATTTGCGTTCGAGCGTGAATTCTTACTTTATTTTATCTTTTTTTTTTTCAAGAACTGTTTCATATTACCCCGACCTTGTTTTTATACCTCGATCGAGGTATCGGGACTAGTATAGAGCCGAGTCTACATCATTTCGGTCAATAATAAACGAATCGCTCGCGCGCTTTCTCCTATATTTTTTAGTACGTGTTCTATTACCGGCAAAGAAAAGACGGGTCTAATATTGCCATGAAGGAGGAAAGGAGAGCGCGCGCGGCTGGATTCGAGGAACACGATCCTCGATTTTAATAAGGTCAAACAATCGAGGTCGTGTCAGAATTCGGGCGGTGGATGAGCACATTTTCGTGCATCATCCTTTGACTCCGGAGAGAGGTCGTTCCGAAGGTGCTCTCGGCACTATACACGATCAAGCGCTCACTCTCACTCACTCTCTCTCTCTCTCTCTCTCTCTCTTTGGTAGCTGTGATCTCGCTTTGGTCGCGTATGCACTCTATAGCCCGGGCGCGGGCCATATTGCTCACGTAAATGAGCTTTTCGAGCGCAACATCACAGGCAAGTTGCCGCCGCATCGTGCCTAGGTGAGCGTGTCTTTATGTGTTTGTGTGTGTGTGTGTGTGGGTATGTGTGTATGCAGCGCATAATTGAAATATCGTCTGCTTTGGGCTTCATCAGACCCGAGACTCGATCTAGATATCTATACATACACGGGTGTATAATACCGATACACGTACACATACGTACATACAACTCGGTAGAACGTGATCGTATTTTCCAACGGGTAACTCAATTCGTCTTCACAACTTTATCATCATATTTTCATCTTCACATCATCATTCCCCGCATGTTAATCTTCGTGTTTGTCGACAAAGTGTCGACAGCTCGGTACTTCCCATCTTTCATCTTCTCATTTTCGTGTTACGATCGTTAATAAAAGAACGGTTTTAAATGATTGCGTAACGAAATAATTATAGATACGGGAAGAAAATTAGAATCATCGTATTTATAATAGATGTGATAATTATCATGATTCTCGTGTTTGATAAATTAATCGTCTAGTTTATGATTTATTTCGAATACTTTTAAATACTTATTTTAATATTCGTATTGAATATTATTTTGTTTTAATTAAACGGGGGTAACGCGTAAATTAATTAACAATACATATTATTCGAATCGTACTTACGTACTGTGAAGATCGTCATTGTCGTCACGTGAATGATCCAGACCGCAGGTACATGAAACAAGTGTCGAGAAAACGTATTAGTTTCACCACCGTCCGCACAAGAAAGACATTCCTAACAATAATAAGAATAAATAATAATGAGGATAATGATCGTTATAAATATGATCATAATAATAATGATCGTGACAGATTACATGGGCAACGATAGTACAAACAAGATGTATTACAAAACAGAAACGCAATAATATATAGTGCGGTATGGTGCGGTACAGCGCGCTAACGTAGTAGTGAAAAACGATCCGTCATGATCAAAGCTGGGACCTGTGATTTAATTGTCACCGACGTCCGTTCGATACAAACGCTAGATTATAAAACGTACTGTGTAATACAATCACGCCATTGCTCGTACAAAAGTACGGTTTATACCTATAAGACCGGAAAGTCGAGCAGAAGCCCGACTTCTCTCGGGGTAATACGAGTAGGTATTAATACTAACACGTGGCCACGATATACATATATATATTTAGTCGTAGCTATATATATATATATATATGTATATAAAGCTACGAGTCTCTCGGGCTTGCTTCATATTTCACGAATCCACGGCAATTATGAAAGTGTGTTACTTCGCGATACCCGCATGCATGCATATTCCTATATATATATATATATATATATATATATATATATATATATATATATAGAGAGAGAGAGAGAGAGACGAAGAACGCGTGTCGTTTTCATTCGCGAGATCTATATGATGAAACTGATCCGGTCGATGCGTGAAATTCTATTGGAACACGTTTAATTTCATCGTACGGATAATTTTATAAAACGATCGGTACGTTGAGCATCGAGATACGGTAGCTTTCGACGACACGACTACGACAACAATATTCATAAAACGCACACCGACTATATTATTTCGTACAGTCATTGGCCACAAATTATTCACGCGAGCACTAAAAAAGAAAAAAAAACACGAAAAAATATATGAAACGTTGCTGCAACGTTTTACCTCTGGTGCCTCGTTGCAAATTTATGAGGGAGTTTTGTCTTTTTGTAAATGTATTTACATTAATTGCGACAGAATTTACAGGTTCTTTTGACCTCTCTTTGGTATTGGGGAGGGGGTGGGGAGAGAGAGAGAGGGATGGGGTGGGGTTGAAAACCAAATTGAAAACGTGTTTTTTGATTTTTAAAGACTCCCGGTTGTCCGTTAAATTTAATACCTCGAATCTTTGACTAATTATACGTTAATTAAATCAAGATTATAATAATCAATCGAACAATAATCTTTCGTCTCGGACAAAATTTATTCCAAGTGCCTAACTTGACCTCGAGATGTTTACGCGAATACGAGTTCGGACTCGTCGCATTAAGAATCGCACATGAGGATAGACAACGATAAAATCCTTGTCGATAACTGTATATTTATCGTCCGCTCAAAGTGGCCAATAACTGTAAAATTTATCACTACGAGTAGTAATGCTGTATAGGCGTAGCAGTATGCAGGAAAGAGGCAACGTGTAACGGCGAGAAGGCCAGTGAGACACGCACGGATCGAGGAGACGCATGCACGCACTCCTACATATTCACACACACACACACGCGCATATAATATATATATATGTATATATATATATATATATATATATATATATAAATTCGTGTGTGCATCATATTTGTACATACAGAATTTTTAGCGTGTACGCAGGTGTCTTTTGACATGCACACACGTAAATTCGAAACGAGTACGGTATAGAAGTTTGTACTTTGTGAATGTTTTGGTTGACAGTGTCGTCGTTTGTGTGAATGTGTGTGTGTACGTCTCTCATCGTGTGGCTCTGTATAATTTGACATGTTGTCGTACACGTTATTATTCAGATAGATGTTGAGATAGGCGGGAGAGGCAGGCGACCGAAGGAACGAGTAGAGTAGCCCTCCTCCTCTTTACCTCTCTTTTTTTTAAACCTGTGTACATATACACATATATATGTATATATGTATATAACTGTTAGTATTATTATATATATATATATATTTATATATATATACCGGCAACTATAAACGCGACGACCGTGTGGGCTCTCGCGATCTGCCTACGTGAACACGCTGCTCGAATTAAATGTCACGAAAGGAGAAGATCGCGCTCGCGTTACAGGAGCGCCTGTGCCGTAGGCTCGTAATACGAGGGACGGCTGCAACGCGGCACGAACCTCGCGAGGGTTCATTCATCGATCTCACAATCTTATTTAAACCGCATTCGCACACAAACTACTTTTTCATATTATATTTCTCCAAAAAAAAAAGAAAAGAAGAGATAAAATTATTCACACCATTCACGCACGTTAGCCAATTTTAGAATTCAAATGTTCTCGAGCTGTATAACGAATATGATCGAGACGTTTTAATTCTTTTATAATTATTTTCACGCAAATTCGTGCTAATTACGTTATATCCTCTCTTCACCTTTCGCAATATCGACCTTCGGCTTTTAACCAACCCTCTTATTTTTCATCTTTTCCTCGCCCTTTGCTAATTGTTTAATGAACTTGACCGTCTCGAAAGATCGCGATTCGATAGGGCGTACGTACCTACCTACTGGAAAAGACGTACGATACGGGACGATAAGTGGTCGAGGGCATGAGGGTCTCAATGACGTGTGTATAAAAAGTTGGGACGATCGTAAAACGTGGAACAACAAAAAAGAAACGCGAGTGACAGAGACGACATTTTCTTTTTTCTTTGTTTTCTCTTCTTGCAACGAATAGCGAGAAAGGAAGATATCTCGGGCAGATAGAGTCAACCGTTCTCGCGCTAAACATCCTCCATTATATTAAATTGTGTATATTTCCCTTCATAATTACTTGAATTATACGCATTATGTAAATTGCTATGTTAATAGGAACGCGCGGGGTTGCGATGCCCTGCATATACACACACACATATATATATTGAACACAAAAGCAACACTGTGTTCTATCTATCGTGCTCCCTCTATCCCTATGCACGATATACGTTTACATATATATATATATATACGCGTTACTATGCGTCGAACAGAGGATTACAGCAATTTTGTTTAACCGCCCGCTAAATGTTACTTTATGCGCTTTTTATACGACGCCCCGTTTTGCTCGCACGGATACGTAGCACGAGAATATCGTGTACCCATACACGTATGTTTTTTTTGCTATACACATAGACATATACATACATATATATATATATATATATATACACGTATATGGAGACGATGCATTAAACGTATCGTCTCGAGAGCGCGATTTTATGCGCGTCGTACGAGAAGAAGTTGACCGCGGGAAGGATAAAGAGGGGTTGAAAAATCTTGCTGGGCCCCCGAGTGGAATCATCGTTCGTGGTTGAACACCGCGCGTTTAAATTTCTCTCTCCGCGCCTCTATTTACATAATATTTTAGATCCTTATCAAAAAGTGCCTACGTGAGGCTTAGCGCCTTTGGATCGCACCGTGGCTCCTGCGATCTCTCTCTCTCTCTCTCTCTTACTCACTCTTTGGCTTTTTCTCTCGAACGAAGACGCGCCGAAAAACTAAAAAACTCTCGTGCCGTGAAAGAGAGAGAGAGAGATAGGGAGAGAGAATCCGTCGTCCCGACCCTCATTTGCCTCTTTTGCCTTCGGGATTACGGTGTAGTTATGTGCTTTCGTGTAACGACTGTGCTACCGGTTTTCAGTGAAAACGACGAGAATTCGAGTGTATGTATATATATGCATGCCTGTATATAAGCGAGATATGGACGAGCAAACGAGTATGCGCGCACCACCCTCTCGCGGCCAAGAGGCGAATTATCCCTTGGGTCCTTTCCACTTCATCTTCTGCATTATGCACCGTATAGACGATCGATATTATAACTATATGACGATAATTTCGTGCGCGAAGAATTCTCCTTCCACCCCTACGGTGTGTGTGTGTATGTCTGTTTTTTGTCTTTAAATTCTCGTCCTCTCGCGAGAACGAAAACCTTTCGTCGATGTAAGCGTCGTTGGAAAATTAGACGAAATACGTAAAAGTTCATTTTGTTTTCGAATTTGTCTCGGGGATCGAGCGATTTTTCTTTTACCGAATCGTACGATCGACCGTGAAAATATTTATTGAATTTTATATTAATAACAATTTTCGGCTTGTTTTTCATCCCGAAATGGTTTAGGTAAATTAAATCGTATGTTTTTTTATTGTCGTTTTATTTTCTCAAAGTCAATTTGGCCTCGGCACAGTTGGTAAGTGTTCTCGAACGGAATCTCGATATTGCGAACGATATAGCGCGAGGGGTCCGAGGGGACGCGTGATTTCCCATGCAAATTAAGTTGTCGACCCGCCTGGCTGTCATTATGCTAATAAAAATAATGACACGTCGAAAAAGTATCAGCTGCTGTAATGAGGATGATCACGGGTACTGAGAAATCGGACGGCGGTAACGCGACGGCATGTCGTCATCTTTAATTTTACCTATCAACATACACAATGGCACATGGCGTGTATATCCCCTATGTCAACTCGAAGGAACGAGCGAGAGCAAATTCCATTTAAAACCATCGAACTACATTTTTATTCTACCAAAATAAATTCTATCGACGAAAAATGTCAAAGAAAGAAAAAAACCGAATATTTTCCAGATCTCGAAATATCCTTCGAGAAGTCAAACAGCGTGAAATCAACGGTAAAAAACGTTCTAACACAAGTGAAAGACAGAACAGAAAAAAGTAAAATGGTGATAAGGGTTGTAGCGACCGCGATAGCAGGGTCTCTCTCTCTCTCTCTCTCTCTCTCCTTCTCTCTCTTCCTACCGGCAACCATCGGCGGTCAGAGAACCCCGCTGGTCTTTTTACGAGCCGCGGATTCAGCACACTGCCGTGGCCAATTACACCTACCACGCTTAGGTGGTTCCTTCGTCTGCTTAACGGCCAGTTAGCGCCGACATAAATGTCGTCAACGCGAACGCGTCGTCCAGCACATCCAACGGGCGCGCTCTTCTCGAGATAGCGCTCCCGGCTTTTAATTGCTCTTTCCCCGTTGGCTTATATCACCTATATATATATGTATATACTCGCGAGAACACACATACGCCCGATACAGAAGGACTCGTGGGACCAAATACTCTACAGTCGCTATAAACGCACACGCACACCTATTTAAATTTCCCGGTCAAAACTCGAGGAAATGCCGGCATGTCCCGACGCGTTGGTTCACGTTGGTGTAACGATATTAAACGTATATTTACATCGCGCGATATAGAGCGATAACCCGTCGGTCTGTCCCCTACGCTCTCGTATGCACGAGCGTATCGTATAACGGCGTTAACAATAATACTCTCAGCATGCAACGCCATCTACACGATGTCAGTTTATATAAATATATATATATGTTGCAAGAGACTCGTTAAACTCGGATTATTTAACACGTTCATGCATTGTTCCCTTCACATTCGTGCCCCCGGATTTAATGAAAACACAGATAGTCAAATACGCGTACATATATCGGTACGTACATTTATGTACGTAATATTTGATATGCCGTGAGATATGGTTGAATTGTGTTGCACGATGTGGTGCGAAGGCGAATAAGTCCCGTAGCTTTGGCCAATTGAAACTTCAAGGGTGTGCGGTTGGTACTTTGTCACTAGTGGCTTCTTTGCTTCGGGGGTTCCTCAACGAAACTCGACTAATGGCGTGTGCGACTCAGACAGCTTATACTTATATACACGTATGCACGTATTTATATATGTATTTATATAAAGACTCGACGTGACATCGACTGACAAAATTATTCGAGGACGCGTATATAAGCAGGCCTTACCGCCTGGCGCGTCTTACCCGCTTTGCTTTACCAGCCCACAACACGAAACCGTGTAAACAAGCTAACAAAAAAAAAAGAAAAAAACGACCGCCGCGCCTTCAACCTCTTCGTCTTTCGTTTGCCGCGAAAGCCCTTCTTTCTTTCTTTCTTTCTTTCTTTCTTTCTTTCTTGCTTGCTTTTGCTTTCTTTCTTTTCTCTCTTCGTCTTTCCGTCTTTCTCGCTGTTATACGTACACTTAACTCGCACTCTCGGCGGGGCCCTCTCTCGATCTACCGTACCTCCTTGCAGCAGCACGCGAAAAGGCGCAAGACATTCGTCCGTTGTTTTTATCGCTCTCATTTAATCAGCCCGAGTAGAGGGCCGCGACGCACGCTATATTTTCCGTTCTTCCTCTCTTCTTGCTCTTTCTTTCTTTCTTTCTTTCTTTCTTTCTTTCTTGCCACCATTGCCGAGCCACCGTCGGTGTACCGGACATTTACATTCGTAATTTATACATTTATTTCATATACGGAAAGGAGAGCTCACCGTTCTCGTAGAGCGTGCCTCTCGGTGACGCGAGAGGGTTGAAAACGAGGGAGTTTGCTAGCTTGGTCGCGAAGAGTTTTTGGGCGGCGGGGGGGGGGGGGGCACTGATAAGACAATCAGAACTCGCCCTTAAACCGATATGGCGCGATAGTTGAAATTTCATACGAAGGCTTGTTTTGTTTTTTAAGTCACGCCGTCACAGGAGGAGGGTGGTTCGAGCTTCCGTTTCCGGTTAGATTAAAAACACTACCCTCTCGCTGTTAAAATTGACGTTTCTTTTCTAATCTCGACCCTGACACGCTCGACCCTCGATACATTAACATTTTCGTTTCGAAACGAAGACGAGATTTTGTTTTGTTTGCTTTTTTTTTCTTCAAAAATTCGATCTCGCTCGAAAGAATCGATTTCTGTCTCCCACCTGTACAATATTGTCTCTAATATCCGTGCTTGCGATATATATCTATCCTCGACCCTTTCGAAATGACCACGGAAGACTCAGAATTTCGAACGTTAGTTATTAATTCGAACGAGAGGGCCCCGACGGGAGGGCCCATCCTCCCCTCGTGCCTCGTGTCAGGCACGCAGTTCGACAAGAAAGAGAGAGAGAGAGCGAGACTACCATGGCAGTCAACAGAATCACAGACCTTATGGTATCTATAAGAAGAAGAAGAAGAAGAAGAAGAAGAAAGAGAATAAGGGCTGCCCAAGAAATAGCATAGGGCATTCGTCGCGCGCATCTTCTCTCTCCGGGCCCTTGCGGAGTACGCGCGCGACCGCTCTTCGGACTCACCCGGGGTTCTCGCATTTCCCCTTCTACCTCTTGTGTGTGTGTGTGTGTGTGTACCAAGAGCGAGAGAGTAAGCGCGAGAGAGAGCGAGAGAGAGAGAGGGAGAACTCGCTTGAGACAATGGCCGCCCGCCGTGCTGATGTCTCCGACGACGTCTGGGACCCCCGTCGCGACGCGGGCGCCGTCCACCTTTTACTTATAGAGACGTCAGTTATCGGGTCCCATCGTCCTTTCCAGTTTCCCCTTCCATCCCTTTCTCGCTCGCTCTCTCTCTCTCTCTCTCTCTTTCGCTCTCTCTCTCCCTCATTCTTCTACCCCCTTTGCGGGGCATCTCCCTACGAGATCTACACGATTTATCGAGTCTGTATTCTCACGGATCTTCAACGGGATAAAACACACTGCGCGAGTTCTTCCTCTCTCTCTCTCTCTCTCTCTCTCTCTCTCTCTCTCTCTCTCTAAGCCATGCCACACGCTCGGGACCATTCCTATCCGGTCGATGTGCCGTACGTATACGCATACGTATCTATTTATGTATACGTGTACGACGTATACACGCGATTGCTACCAAAGCACGCGCGGTCGACGCACGTCCGGAAGTGTCACACGTCGTGTCCTCCGGAGCTAATTTTCAAACCTTTCGGAATCTCTCATCGGGATTTATTATCAAATAGCTACCGCTTTAGTTGACTCGACGAGGATAAAAGAGTTTAGAGATTCAAAAAAAGAAAGAACAAATGGTACTTACACCCTGTTGTCGTTCAAGGACGTTGGTCATCGTACAAGGGTTGAATAATTATGCAAAGAAAACAAATTGGATTAGCGAGGGAAAATTGGCGAAACGTGAATCCGATCGTCGCGTGCAATTTTTTTGTTGATTTAACAAATTTTTTACTTGTTTTAAAAAACGCGGTAATTAACCGGTAATTTGAATTTTCAAAATGTAAATTTCACAATTCGCCAATTTCCGAGGATATTCGGCGAAACGTGGTTTCGTCATTGCGACTTTTACTCTGTCTACTCACGGAAGATGGATCCTGGATTGAATTCAGCGTCGATCCCATGAAACAGAGAGAAAAACATGATTCATTAGTCGAAGATTTTTCTCTTCGGTATAGCTCGCTATACACATACACACATATATAAATATATATATATATATATATATATATACATATATACGTATGTATAAGCTTTCGTGTTAATACACTTTGCGTGCAACAGATACAAACTAATGTATATAAATATATAATATATATATATATGTAATACGGCGGAACGAGCGGCTCGATTGAATTTCCGTGAGATATAACTCGGCGCCTCTGAGTAAAGTCGATGGGAAATTGACGCTCCGAGAGAAACCCGCGCACGATCCCGCGCTCCCTCTTCTCGTATATCGACCATCGAGTAAATTGCCATGTAATTATACGCGAAAGAATACGAAGAAGAGAGTACGTATAAAAGCCGATGCTTCGCGTATTACCGGCGATAGAACATATATATATCATGAATGTGAAATATATCTATAGGCACGAGACTAAAGCCGGGATAAAGGTTTGTACGAGTTTATAAAAAGCATGAAAACGCTCGGGAGGAACTCGGCAGCGAGAATACTTGTATAGGTAGAGGTATCTCCTTGTATACGTCGAATGGAGAACCGAGGGAAGAAGAATAAGAAGCCGGTCGACGCGGCCGCAAAATAGCCCGAAGCTCCCACAGGAGTTTTAACTTTTAATCATGAAAGCGAGGGAGTCTCGCATCGTTACGTTATGATAGAAGGGGGAGAGGGGTAGAGAGGATGAGAGAGAAAGAGAGGGAAAGAGAGAGAAAGAGAGAGAGAGAGAGTAGAGGAAAGAGGACGAGGAAGAGTAGAATGAAAGTATGAAAGAGGCGATGAGAGGGAGCGAATTAAGGGCGAGAGAGGGCCGAGAGAGGATACTTCACCGCGTGGCGTCTAACCGCAACACAAGCACCGCCGAAGCCACCGACACCGCAAAATTGCGACCCGCTATAGCACTTAACCTTTCCGCAATCGTGCAAAACTCTCCCCTCTGCCACCTCCCTCTCGTCATCTCGCTTCGTTTCACTCGTGAAAAACGTAAACTCTCGCCGGCCGCAGGAGCATCGTTTCCGTATAAAAGCTCGATTCGTTATTACTTTTACATCCTGAATGGGCCAATTGTGCAAGGATCGCGATGGTTGACAGTAATGACGTAAACGGGGAGGATGTTCGGGGAAAAAAATTGCCAGCTATATCGAAAAAACCTTTTTATCGAATTTTTGTTCATCGAAGTTTTTGGAATAAGGGGGTTAAGATCGATCGCGACAAGAAAACGACGCTTGCATTTTTTCACTTTCGGCGAATATTTTAATTCGTAAACATTTTATTTACTTGATTTTATACCACGCTGTTATTTTTTGTTATTCTATTTTTTTTTCGAGACATTTACCATGTTAAAAAATATAAATAAAATTCCAGTTTCCCTTAATTTGTCAATAGACTGCCAGGGCAGATCCACTTCCCGCGCATACATTGCCATGACACACCCCTCTATCAGCTTCCCGGCAATATAAACGATATGGCTTGTTGAATGAATTCGCTATTCTATCCAAATGAACATCATGTGCACCCTCTAGCACCCTCTCTCTCTCTCTCTCTTTCCTCTCTTCGAACGACAGATGCAATCGCCACACGCGCGCAACCCTCTAATAGTCGGTTGGTGAATTTTTTGGTCGTGCGTCGTGCACTCGGGTGGTACATCCATACCTACATATACATATATACGTGCGCGAAACACGACGAAACGGGAGAGTTTGTATGCAACAGCATGCGGGGAGCAATAAGAGAAACGAGCTATATATACGTACATATAGAAAGAGACAGGGCCGAGCGCCGTTTTAACGTGGAGCAGGGCGCGTTCTCGTGTGCGTCTATATACGTGTGCGCGCCATTTTACGCCCGTGGGCGGTTCCCGGATGGAGCTAATAAATTGTTTGTTGTAATTAAATGAGTTCGGGGGAGTCGTGTTATAGGGGGTAGGGATTGCCACGATGCTTCGCTAGCGGGGAGAACGAGAGAGAGAGCGAGAGAGAGAGAGAGAAAGACTCGTTCGTTCGGCGTGGCAATATAACTGCGAGTATTTATATATATATATATATACATCTCTCTCTCTCTCTCTCTCTCTCTCTCTCTCTCTCTCTCTACTATCCCTGGTGTGCACCCTGTATATAGTATAAAGGAATAAAGATGAACGGCCCATGGACGGGCCGCTATCTGCGCCGTTGGAACAGAAACACGTTCGTGGCGCGACAGCTCCCTGACAAATGACGGCTCGAGCCTGTGGACTCTCTACTCCGTGCTGCTGCTGAGGCTGAGGCCGAAGCCGAAGCCGCGGTGCGTCCCAGGCTTCGAACACCGCAGCGAAATATATATATATATATATGCATAGAGAACGTATACTATATATATATATATATATACGCAATACCGTTCGCGAGGGCCGTCCCCGCGCATGATTAAACGGGGAAAACGGCAATTGCACCCGAGCGAAAACGCTCCTGCGGTACCGCACACAGAGTGAGAGACGTTCGCATATATGCGCACATGCGACTCTCTCTCTCTCTCTCTCCTCTTCTGTTCCCCTATATATATATCATATATTATATATATATATATATATATAAATTTCTCATCCTCCATTTTGATAATGTATACCAGACGCGATTTGATTTGCAATTCCACATACCGTTCCATCGAACGAGGGTGCAAAGTGCCACTGCACTTTACATACCCGGACGGTTTAGTTTGGCACATGGGAGGAGAACGGCGCGGATATGGTATAGTCCATCGGACTAATTGACAGGATAACCCCGACGGGTTTTCACTCGCACGATAATTTGCTCGTGGCACTCACCCCTACAGCAGTAACCCTCCCCATTCAAACTCTCCTCCTCCTCTCTTTCGCCTGCATTTCTCGTAGAAGTTTTCTGTACAAGTCGCGAAATTAGTTCGACGCTTCGTTGAGAAAACTTGTCCAGTGACTGATCGAATTCACGATCTTTCTTGTTCGCGAGAACTCCGCGCGAAGAAAGGAATAAATAATTGCAGAATTTTTATATTTTGAAGTACAATGTTTTTTTTTCTTTTTTTTTTTAAACAATCGTAGCGTATTTCTTATCGATGTTAAATTCATCGTGACGCTAAGAACGATGGCACGATTACAAACAAATGTCAAATAATTCACGGACCCTTTGAAATAATGAATGTAAATTGTAATCTGGCAAATTTTGAAAATTTTCTGACGAGGGTATGCAAAAAAAAAGTGACCAAGGTATAGAATGACTTCGTAATACGAATGCAGCGACGCAAGCTGCAGGAGAGATCCAACAGAGAAATATCACTGTAGCCCCGTTTCGCGCACATACGAAGTGCAGTTAAAAGCGACTGCTGCCATGGTGCATAGGTAATATATATATATATGTATATGTAGTATGCACCGGAGGGTCCACTGGGCTATAAAGGGGTGGGGAGGTAGGGGGACAGTCTTCGTCCAGCATTTGCCCGGGGGCACGCGCATTATTGCGCGACGCGAGCATCTTTTATTCATCCGACAGAGTGGAGCCTTAATTTGAATTGAATAGGATTTATAAATTATTTCAAATTATAGTTGCGCTTGGGACGAGCATGAGCCGACGACCACAGCCAACAGAGCGAGAGAGACAGAGAGACAGAGAGGGAAGCTCGGACTTCACGGCGACTGTGGCTACCGGTCTCTCCACCGAGTCTTTTCGACTCCCTACATTCACCGATTTTTCGAATTCCTTCCTTCCCTCTCTCCCTCTCTCTCTCTCTTTCTCTAGAATCGCGTTCATTCTCGTTTCATTCATATCCCGCGTACGTAACAGTCTCAAACCACGTTTCGTTCCCGAATGGGCGATGGTCGACGTAAAGTTCATACATCAGGCAGCGAGATGGTAAGAAAATATTCAGAAAATTGAGTGTTTTCAAAATATGTAATTTTTGGGCAAAATTTTATTTAATGACGAATTTGTGATGAATATGTGTGTGTGTTAACAGGAGGACTACTATGTCTACGTCTATTAAGTATAGTTATATATATACTTAATAGACGTCAGGGTGTAAGTTCACGTCGCGCTCTTCTTCGACTCTCTCTCTCTCTCTCTCTCTCTCTCTTTTTCGCTCGTGCCAGTTCTCGAGCTCGTTCTCTAGCGAAATGTGCACGCGGCGCCTTTCTCTCTCACGTGCACGTCTCGTAAATATGGTAATCCCGAGGTATCAGCGCAACCCCGGTGGGTCGAGGCGATAACGACCATTATGCGAATGCGCCGCGAGACGAAAAGGGAATTAGGGAAATCGTTTGTTAGCCGAGATGTCCGTCGCAGCTGATAGTCTCCGTTTTATATATGTAAGTATATATATATATATATATATATAGAGAGAGAGAGAGAGAGAGAGAGAGAGAGAGAAAGATCCCATACGACCGTCGCACGGTCCACAGTCAACTACACGTTATATATTACTTCTTCTCCTCTCCGAATGTTTTACACGCTAGCAAATAAACGGATGAGAAAATATAATATCGCGAAAGCCACGTACCGCATAAGCGCCAAGGAGAAACGTCATCGTTGGAACGTAACGAGTTTTCTCGATTAAAATTATTTGTAAATTAGAATTTCACCTGTGACATTCTTCTTTCCTACCCTTGTGAAATACTCTCCGATTTTGTTTGCCCTCGCAAAAAATTAACCCACCCGCGACCGATCTATGCATCACCGAGAAAGGAAACTGGTCCATTCATCACACCGGTCCAATCGTTCGATCTCTCCCCTCTTTATAAATATATATGTGCGTCCATAGAACATATAATATAATTATGCGTTCGAGGACAATGCGTAGCGCGAGAATATCTGCGTGTACGAGCGCATGGAGAACGCCGAGATTGCGACAAATTGGAAAATCCCATTCAACTCTCCCGATCGGCAACACGAGAATGCTTCGGGACAAACGGTTGCTGCACGCACCCTGCGACCGATACGTCCACTCTTTTGTACACACACATATATATATATATATATAGAGAGAGAGAGAAAGCGAAAGACAGAGAGAGATATAATACCAACATATATGTAGTACGATCGTTTGTCTGCCTTTCCGCCGCGCTCTCGACACACACGGGCGAATCGGTTACATCGACGTCTCGTTCCCGAGTTGCGGACAAAAAGATGAACATAGCACCGGCAAAACTGTCCTTACATATACATATATACGTATGCGCAAGTGAAGAAGGAACAGATTGAAGATCGAGAATCGAGAGACGTGAGGACGAGGGGGCGGGAGGGAGGCGGACGAGCTAGTCGCAAGAAAATATGCGGGTTTGTCAACTCTCGCGTATCTCGTTCGTTCGCGATCGTCTCGGTCATACCGCGGCAGGTTTTACTCTCCCACGAGAAAATATATATCGTACTATATAGTTATACAAACATATATATATATATGTATGGTGCGGTATGACCGGAGAATCCTTCAGTTTTCTCGTCACCGCGAGAATCCGGATTCGCAAACGCGTTATGAATTGAGATATCTCGGGTTGAACACCGCGGACACGATGGTAGAATTTCATCTCGCGAGAGAATCTGAAATTTTCACGAGCGCGGAGAAAACGATTCATTCCTCGGCGCTCGGTAACGCGCGTCCCGAGGGAATATTTAAAGGGGGGGTTTGTGTGTATATATGTGTGTATAGGAATGGCGAATACGTCTTGCGATTAATTTGTTGTTAGCAAACAGGTTAGCAAACTGGCACGGGAGAGAGAGAGAGAGAGAGAGAGAGAGAGAGAGAGAGAGAGAGAGAAAACGGTCGCTGCGCTAGCATCTCTTGGCTCCGAGAGGCAAATAAAGGAGCTACCATTTATTAAGCCGGCAATAAAATAGTGTTCACGTCGCGTATCTTTCTCGCTCTCTCTGTCTCTCTCTCTCCCTCTTTCGTTTTTGTAGATCGTGGGTGGAATCGTGCGAGTCTCGCGTGTTCTTTTCTCTCTCTCGCTCTTCCTCTCTCTCTGTCTGTCTTTCTTACCGTGGCGGACCTCGAGGTTCGCTGGTGGCGACTGTCGAGGGAAGAAGCACGCAAAAGGGAAAGAGAATTTGTGCACCAACCAATATATATATATACAGTTTTAAAACAGTATGGACCGTTGCCCGGAGACACATCGACTGATTTATGCGAAAATCGAGGGAGAAAGAGACACGCGAATTCTCGAGTAGGACTCGGAGTCTCTCGATGTCGCGTAAAGTTACACCCCCATAGAGACGCTATCCATTTTTTCATGCCAACATCTCGAGCCCACTTGACAGTGATAAAAAGTTCGAAAAATAAGAATTTTCGGTATTCGAATGGCTGAAATTTAATTTTTCTTTAAATCACTAGAAACACGATGAGAATTCCATTTTTATGCCGCGATCGGCCACGTAACTTTGATTTTATAACAGAACATTTTTATCATAACGTATTATAATACATCAAGGTAAGGTACGTCGTGTAATAATTGCGTATATCGCGTGGGAGTATACGTGGCGACGCCCGGGGGCAAGCACGAGAGAAAGAGAGAGAGAGATAGAGAGAGAGAGTTTTCTTCCTCTCGCTCGCTCTCTCGACGCTTCCGAGTTTCCGAGTTCGAGAGTTCGGGGGTTCGGTTGAGTCGAGGGCATCGCCAATTAGCTCGAAATAATGAACGTGTTTCGGCTCCTTTTGTTTGCCGTCGTTTCGGCCAAGCGGTAACGGCGGAGTATATAACGTCGGGAGAGAGAGAGAGAGGGTAGAGGGTAGAGAGAAGGTTACACGGAGCTACCGTCAGAGGGCCCCCACGCACCAACAAACCGAGAGCAGGGTACACCGCGTATATATATTAACGAGTGAGATCGAGGGAACCATCAGCACCCCCCCCCTCCCCACCTTACAATGTTCACTCTTTCTGTCGGTACTTCCTCTTTTATATGGTGCGCGAATTTAACCTCCGCGACCTCTCGCATCCTGCTCTAACCTCCAATCGATTCGGTTCAGTTATTAGGTATATTATATTTTATCATGCGAAAAGAAAATGAAAACATACAAATCTCTAACATTCTCAGCCATTAGACGCTGTAAAAAATATTCCAATTAATTTTCAGACGATTCGAAATTGATTTCGAATTCGAAGTTAACGAACCGTTTAAAAAATTCGATAGGATTAATTATTGAATTGTTCTTTTTCAATTTAAGTATTTATATTTTATAAGAGTTTCCGTCGGCATTATACATGCACCAGTCTCAAATTCGGTAGCAGGTTGATTTACCGCTAGTCCCCCCCCCCCCCCATCCCTTCGAGGGGTACCATGTACTAATTGGCAATTAAGCGTATGCGCTATTAATAATCATGCCCAACGTTGTTATTCATTCCGTTCGCGTCTTGAAATATTCTGCTTCGTGATTCGTTTCGCAAAGTGTATATAAGATCGAGAGAGAGAGAGAGAGAGAGAGAGAGAGAGAGAGAGCGAGAGAGGGAGAAGGAGATGAGGTTCTCTCAACCGTATTACACACAGACAGTACGAGAGCCAGCGGGAGCAGTCTCTAGGTAGCTAATTAGTAATTAGCGGCCGTTCCGTTCGATCGTCGACGGTGGAATTCACCGGCTGTCGCTGGGGATCGACCGATCGATTATCCACTTTGATTTTTTGGCTCTCCCTTTCCCTCTCTTTCTTCGGTCCCGTCCGGAACGCCCTCTGGGCCTTCTATATTCGGCACTTTCGCCCTCGAGACACAAGGATGTGTACGAGAGACCTCGCGATTAACAAAACAATTATGAAATAGATCGACGAAAAAACAAAAAAAAAAGCTCGTTCGTGGCCACGTGTTTCAGATCGATCCAATTAAACGTCAGTGATAACGATCGTCGTAATTAAGACGTCGTTAACGATTCGACTGACATTATTATTATTAATCCGTCAAACGGTCCCGTCCTTTTTATTATATGCGTCTCAATCATTTGTTCCGACGAATAATATCAATAATATTTATTAAAATCCGTTTAATACGCTAATGAAATTTATTTAATTCAAACAAAAGAGTATAACGCGTGGTTGAGGAAAGGGAATTTCGCGGGGTTTGGGGAGCGAGGGTCGTACACGACGCGATGTACCAGGGTAGCTTAGCCCGCGGCTCGATCTCCGCGAGATCCGAGAACGACAGCTCGCGAATCCTGCGAGCCAAGAGCAATAATACGAGTGAGTCTCGAGACACACGAGAAAAGTAAAGACGAGGTTGAAGAGACGAAGGGAGGAGCTTGAAAGAGGAGTGAAGAACCAGCATGGTATATAGGGAAGAGAGAGAGAGAGAGAGAGAAGTTTGCGAGAGAGGCACAAACGAAACGGTAGCAGACGGAGAGCGCGGATTAACAATGCCGCAAATACTGGTACCGGGGTCTGGAATGCCCGCGAGCGCACACGGCGCATAATTAATACCGCGAGAGACGGCAGAGCTGCTGGTGCGCTCGCGGTATATACGCGGGCTACACAGAGAGAATAGCGAGTAAAGAAGCGGTCGAGAAGGAGAGATATGCCGTAGAGTAGAAGAGGAAGAGAGGATGAAGGGATGAGAACGTGAAACGAGAGAGAGAGAAAGAGAGAGAAAGATGAAGAGACAAGCAAAATCTAAAGAGAGAGAGAGAGAGAGAAAATGTTGCACAGCCTCTCTCAGGGTGCACGGTGCATCACGAGGATCGCGGCGCTCGGGAAACGAAAGAAAGAAAGGAGAGTGGAGAGCGCGTATAGTCCCGGACCGAGAGAGAAACTCAGAGACAGAGAGAGAGAGAGAGAGAGAGTCCAAGTCCAGAATAAAAAGGGATAAAACTGTACAAGAGAAGAAGAAGAAGAAGGGTAAGGAAGAAGAAGAAGAAGGAGGAGGGTATAAGGATGAGGTTGAGCATGTCCACGAGGAGGAGATTTATGTGGCTCCTGATTGAATCGTTCTCACTCGATCGCGCCGCGCGCTTTTTGCCCCGAACGTTCTCTCCGCGCGCAACCACCAGGGGACCCGCTGGGGGCTCTCTCTCTCTATATAGTAATATTCCGATCTTACATATACATACATATATACGTATATATATATATATATATATATATATATACGATTCGCGGTGCTCCTGATGCTGTTGTTGCTCGATCGGCGTGCCTCGATCCGCAACCCGGCCAATCGACTTGTGCCTTCCGCGTATGGCGTCTCGCCTCACTGTGTATTACATATATATATATATATATATATATCTAGGTGTATAGTTTGCTCGGAGCATCACCATTCGATCGTTTATATACTTATTATACTCCGGTCACGTTTTATAAGTCTGGCCGCGCGCGCGCGCGCTTCTTGAATGATAGCCGAGAGAACAAACGAACGACCGCGAGAGAGACCTCTGCGGGTTGATTTGCACATGTGCGGACCACTTTTCGTCTATTTGCCCCTCGCGGAGACCATCAAACGACACCCTATCCTTCATTTTCATGATTTAACTACATACACAGATATAATATACGCGTTTATTTATTATTTATATATATATATATCTGTGTGTGTATGTGTAAGGTTCAAGAGGGTTGAAGCGTCCATTATATAAACTCTCGCGAACCGCGATTCATCTTGCTGAAAATTCGTCGAGTTTTGAAAGGTGTAGGGGGGATGGAATAGGAAGGGTTGCAACATATACGATAACTGACGTTTTCATACGCGGAAACGCACACTCGACGATATCAACCCTGTGTCGCGCTTCGCTGCTGCAACTCTCTCTGTGCAATTTTCACAGGGTGTATGCGTTTGTTGTTATAAAACGGGGTGAGAGAGAGGCGTGAGACCACCACTCGACCGACATCGGCTAACCCCGTTATTATTTCCAGGCTCACTTTTGACTCTCTCCCTCTCTCTCTCTCTCTCTCTCTCGTTCGCGTTTCCTAGGCTGAATTCGGTGCGTCTCCTTTTTAGTCCCTCGGGCGTGCATTTAAATAAATGGTACTTTTAAACCGATATATTACCGCGGAAAGTGTGAGACACGGTACATAGACGCACCATATTTTGTCCGCGCGAGGTTCAGGCTCGTTGCCCACTCGAGAGTGATGCACTGCGTTGCAGCATATGCAACACACGTCACGCTGCGTTTTCGATGTTACCTATCTCTCTCCAACTCCGATGCGAGTGAAACCGTCGGTCCAGCATTTGCAAGAACGATGGCACTTTTGAATTTTTGTCGGGCACTCGTAGGTTCGAGCGTTGGGATGAGAAAATTCCAATGTTTATTTCGAAATATGTTTCGCTTTTTGACGCTCTTTAGGCACGAAGTGGATCGAATCGTGGGACAACGTGGGAAAGTTTTCGAGAAGAACGAGGAAGATCATTATATATGTTCATAAATAATTATCGAGGGAAAAAGAAGAAACAAAATCGAAATTGATATCGCGTTGAATAAATATTTATTGCAAATTGTTGTCAATTATGAAAAATTTTTATTTTCAATATTTGTAATGATTTTCGTTGCTGAGTTTCTACGTTTGCGAAATTAATTTTTCGTGTCGAGTAACTCGAGGGGATTTGTTGGTGCGCGCCGTGTGATATGCGAGGGCGACGATGGGATTACGCGTTTGTTTGCTTCGCGCGACACGTTCCGCGGGTGCGCGAGAGGGAGTCATCGAACGTTGGACCGGGAGAGAATTATTAGGGAGGAAGAGGGACGCGGGTAGCGCGTTGATGGGGGGCGAGCGAATAGTGTGAAGAAGAAACGCGGTAGACATCAGGAGATGCCTCGAGACTATTCGAATTCTCCGCAAGAATGTTGAGCCCCGGAACAGCCTCGAGACACGAGAGGACACGTGTAGCGTTGAACTTGAGTATATTTACGTTATGTGCGCGCGACTAACTCGACGCTTTTTCCCTTTTTTTACGTCGCTTTTTTACGAAACAGCGAACGCATTTACATAAAAATATACGTAGACAGGCAGAAATAATTTTTTTGTTATTTTTTTTTTCGAGGATTTCGAAAGACGAAAATTTTTTTAAGCGCATAATTTTTTCACAGCGAGTTTTGAAAATATTGACAAAAAAATTAGGGTTTCACTGTTGAAACGTGGATATTAGCGTTCACTCGAATCCAAGATGGTGAGATTAACGAGCTTGTCGAATCGAGTGGGAATGGCCCGTACATATGGTGTACCTATTTAGTGAGGCGCCCGCGAGAGCATCTTTGTCACAGTGAAGAGTTTCTTACTCGGCCAAAACTCTCTCTCTCTCTCTCTCTCTCTCTTTCTCCGTCTTTCTCTCGGTTTTCCAGCTGCGCGACGCTCGTCAACGTGACGGCGGCGGCCACCCTCGGCGCGCGCGTTGGCATTCCCCTCTAAGGAAAAAAGGAACTTTGTGCCCTGGACCTCGCGAAGAGAGAGAGAGAGAGAGAGAGAGACACGTCGACGTCGTGGACGTTCTCTGCTCTCTTTTACTCGTCCGCGTATATATACGTTCGCCCTCTTTTTCATCTCCCTTCTCTCGTCCTCCTTCCTCCTCTCCTTCTTTCTTCCTTCTCTTCTTCAATCCTCCTCTTAACTTCTTATTTTCTTATATTCTTACTCTCGTATAATAGCCCCCACGATCTTGCGAACCGTACGTTCGCGAACCGTCAGTTTTTTCCCGCCCCGATTCTCTTCCTCGCGGACTCGATCTCACGACCCATCTCTTCGTTTCTACTTTTCTACTGTCGGGTCTCTTTAAACGCGCGATCGACGAAATAAATTTTATCCGCTCTTCGAACGATACGATATCATAAAATGTATCCAATCATATCGTTATTCTTCCACGTCCTTGCTGAATTCTTTTTCATCCGTCATATTGATCGTCATCCTTGATTTATATCTCGCAAAAAATTCTATCGCGACGATCGAACGGCGACCATCGATTATTCTACGAGGAAATTAGGCTGGATCGCGTCGTACCGTGGAATCGCTAATTGGACAGAAACATGGGCATCTCCCAGCAGCGCCCCCTGCCACGACCTAATCTCACTCGCGAGTGTCGCGTAAACCGATTTTTGTCCGCGCTGTTGTGCACCGTGTCTGGCGGATAAAACGTCACGTCGCTGAGAATTCTCACTAGCAAAATGGTATCTCGGACGAGCGTTTTGCCTCGCGGTAGTTCATCACCGCTAGGTTCGGTGTTGTAGCGGTCATAGCGTGAATCCCGCTCGTTCCATCACCGCCAAACAGAAAAGAGAATATCTCTCTCTCTCTCTCTCTCTCTCTTTCTTTCACTGTTGGTTTGCATTAAGAAAGGGAAAGACAGGGGGAAAGTGTGAGATGAAGAGAGAGAAAGAGAGAGAGAGAGAAGGTGCACGGAAGCCGAGAGTTCGAGACGGTTCCCGGGACACCGAGAGGCAAGTGCCGTACCAGTTGCAGTAACCAGCGGCAGACTCGAAAAAAATAGAGGGTAAAAAAAGAAACAGATACTCGTACATAGGTGGTGTTGGACGCGGTGGTAAGAGGGCGCTACACTCTCGGTTGATGCAGCAGTAGCGTGCTCGAGCGACGGATCGTGCCACGAGGACAGGGTGTTTAATGGCGGCGATTACTCAGCGGATCGAATGGGACCTCGGGCCACGGGGCTTGACGTGTCCCGTAACGAAATACCAAAATAACGTCACTAATAAATATAACACCCGGCGGTGAGAGGGATGTGAGTTGTGTGCGAGTGGACCATAGGAGACGGAGTAAGAGATGGAGAGAGTGAGAGATGGAGAGAGTGAGAGAGGAGAGAGAGAGAGAGAGAGAGAGAGAGAGAGAGAGAGAGGGAGAGAGAACGAGAAGAGAGATAGATGGAAGCTCTCGCTCTGACGAACGACTCCAGAATTAACCGGGTCGACTCGCCGCGCGACGAGCCGAGACCGCCAAGTTCGCGAGAGTTTGCCATACCGCGCATTGCTCTTACGACCTTAAGACTCCCTTGCCACGCGAGTCGCGAGAAGAACCGCTTTACTCATTACGATCTATCCACACGTACAGTGCCAAGACTCTGATTGAGTTCGGTGAATTAAATATCGTTCGATCAAATCTATGAATATTCGAAAAATATTAAAATCGCGATAAAAAAAAAACGTTAAATTCTAGCGAAACATTTTAATTAGAAAAAAATATATATTTTTTCATAAAATTATAAAGATTTGTGGCTGGACGTAATGATTGTAGAAAATTTATCGCCACGGACGACGGGAAAAAATAGTAAAAATAGAAAGTCATAATTATCGCGCCTTGAAATGATCGCGAATGATTTTTTTTTCTTATTGAAACCGCACTAGAAGCTTACGTGGCTCAATAATTCTTGTCCCAGCATCTCTATACGTTCCGACATCCGGTGATACGTCTCTTCGTCACTCCGATAACGAACGTGGTCGTTCGCGTCGCCGAATCTTCTCCAAAACTCTCTCATCTCTCGGCTACGCACCAAGTGCTATATTATCCCTCGTGTTTTACCACATAGTCGCTCACTCGCTACTGTTTCCGACTAAAATATATATATATATATATATAAGTTTACACACGAGAGACAAGCTCTTTCTTTCTCGAAGAGTCGTCGTTTCCTCGTTCCGAGTCGATAAAACGCTCGTGCGGCGTTATAAAGTGGGTTAAATATAACAGTGCGTGTGCTCGAGAATGAAAGAAAGAAAGAGAGAGAGAGAGAGAGAGAGAGAGAGAGAGAGAGAAGAGAAAAAGATCGGAGTGTGCGAGGGCGTAAAAAGATGGAGGGTGGGGGGTGAGCAAGGAGCTTCTCTATATACCGAACGAAGAGTCGCGCAGTCGGTCGCCTCGTGGGACAGAGAAGAGCCCGCTAGCTCTCGCCTCTCCGCTCTGCACTGGGACGAGAGCGATGGCTCTTGGGGCGAACATAAATTACCGCGGCGCGCACCAACCAAGGGGGAAGTTGAGTTATTTGCGTGTGAGTGATGGAACGAGCCAGCTGAGAAAAGCCTATGGCACGGCTAAACGGAGCTCTCCCTCCTCACCCGCGCGCATCCACCAACCTACCGTTCTTAACATTTTCTTCGTCTACATTCTATCGCGCCCGGATCATCCCTTGATCAACACCCTCTGCTCGGTTCAAGCCCCATTCCAAACTCCGTGAACGAAAATCTTTCGCGACTGCAGCCATTCTCGTTCGCAAGAGACTAAGTAACGTGACGATTTTTACGATAAAATCATCAATTTAGCAGAACCCGAGGTAGCTGCGAATAGAAAGCTAATTTACATAAACAGCTTAGAAATCATTAGAGCAATTTGCATCATTGTAAAAGTCGCGATTCTTTAATTAACCACTGTCCGAAAGTATATTTTCTTCGAAAAACTTTATTAATTCATATATCATAGTCTCGCGACTCTACTGTCAGCCAGTCTGTTTGTCATCAATGATTTTGATCAATCGCGCGCATCTTTATTGCTCTTCGCGACATGTAAATCAGGCATGTGGTATATATCAAACTCTCCTTAATATTTTCACTCGCACGCGTCTCGCGTTTGTCAATTCGCGGCTTGTTCACCCCAAGCTCGTATATAGTCTCGAAATTGTAACTTCCGTGCCGTCGAGAGAGACGGAAGTATATACGTACGGGTTGAAACCTCTGTCTCTCGACTTTTCGAAATTAACTTACAACAGAGAATTAAATACATATATGTTTTTTTATATTCTTGGCGCGCATACACTCACACACAAACACACACGAATAGTTATTAATGCGTCAAAGATATATAAGAATACTGGGAATCGTTAACGAAAAGACATGTGCTCTTTGCTTCTCCGTTCTAAACCGGAAGATATATAATCTCCAGTCAGCGAGATATTCCATAAGGGTCGAAAAAATAACTCCGGTGGAATGAATTTTCAAGGATATATTTTCAGCGGAAATTTCTCGTAAAACACGAAGATCTGTTGTTTTTCTCTTGAGTTCGACTTGTATTGCAGGTCGAGAGTTAAAAGAAACGTGTTTTGAAACAGTTTTCAAAGTTTCCGCTCAGTGATTGCCGAGATGTGGAGAAATTATTATGAAAATATAACTTTTTGAAATCATTTTTGAGAAAAATTTGTTTACCGCCATTTTGAGGCCGCTTGTTTGGTTGCTCTTAAAGAATTTATTAATTTTTTTCTCTTAAACCGAATTCTTCAGGTATTTATGAAATCGCAAATTTTCCACTGATCACGAATATCGCGGCCGTTTTCCTCTCGCATGTGAGTTGGCAGGTGAAAAGGCGAAAAAAACGTAAAATTTCACAGTTTTTTGGGGATTTAGTCCATTAAATTGCAACTATCGAAAAAATAACCATCATTTTCGTGATGCTCGAGAAATTTCCGATCGAATGGCATAGGTGAAATCTTTCTGACGTAACATTTTTCATTTTCCAACCCCCCGAGTCGCAAGGTAGAAGGATTAGGGTCGAAAAATCGACTTTTTTTAATTTCATCTTTTTTCGACACTCTTAAAATCTATATCGATCGGAAATCGCATGCTGATCACGAATCCGTCGGTAGTTTTGAGGTCGGGCGATAATTTCTAGGTGAAAAGGTGAAAAAACGTGAAATTTTAGCGTTTTTCGGGGATTTCGGCCATTAGATTCGAACGATCGAACGAATAACCATGATTTTCGTAATGCGCGGGAAATTTCCGATCGAATAACGTAGTGTTGAAATCATTTTAGAGAAAACAATTTTTTCCCACCCGCGGGGCTATTTTTTTGGGGCCTTTTTCCCCTTTCGTCCAAAAATCGCGATTTTCGAAAATTCACCACAGCCACAAAAATAAAGATATCTCGATGCTTGTTACGCCATTCTTCTCGTCTCGGCAAGCTCTCCAAAAAGTTATTCGTACTATTTTCTGTAGGACTAACGTGAACCGAGATACAGAAGCGCGAAAAGTTCAGTTTTCGGGGTTTCGCGTTACCCATCGAAATTCGCGATATATCGAATTCCGGTGAATTTTAATCGTTTCTCAAGCTCTAACAAACGAACCTATGTCGATCGTAAATTTCCTGTACAACGAGAGAATTACATTCTTGTTTTTAATTTTGTTCAGTTTATGGGTTTTTAAGAGAACAATGTTTTTTTTATCGGTGACGCGACACTGCATAAAGTTCGCAAATTATCCAGAAGATACAGGAAGACAGGAGAAGGGGGATTCGAAAAAATAACTCCAATTTTGCTCCACCGTACGTAATTCTTGTCCTATTATCGCGTGCACTCTTTCTCTCTCTCTCTCTCTCTCTTACTCTCCCTTTCTGTCTCTCTCTCTCTCGCCTTTCGCGAGCTGACTCGCGCTCTCCTCCCTAATGGCTTCATTAATTACCTTCGTTTCGTTAAACGCTCGAGCACACGGAATCTTCGCCGGTTGCACGCTGAATTAAGCGAAATAATTAGACAAATTAGGGCGCAGCGTGAGGACGACGGGAAAGGGAATCGTTTGTCATTAGGATCCTCTATTAATTCCTCGTTAATTCCTCCTTTCCTCGTGAAGCAAGATAAACGAGAAAGTCGTCGAGGACCGAAAGGAGTCACACTTTTCGCGTTCAATCGACTTATCACAGAAAATTTCATCCGGACATAATCAACGCGTATCTATATATGAGTTACGGACACTTGATTCATGCACATTGGGAAGAAAAATTCATTAATTAGGACTATTTATCGAAATTAAACAATTTAACGAATTATTCAACTGTCAATTAAATTTTTGATTAATGACAATAAAAATAAAAATAATTGTCATGTAAGAAAATATTCTTTTATTGTTTTAGAATCATGTACCGATGGGGATTCGAGGTAATGGAGCTGTTTACTCGTAGTTATTGAGAAAACCGTGAGACACCGAGAAGATGAGTATCCGGCTCGGAAGACCCTCGGATGCTGAAGGACTGCCGCAGCTCATGTACTATATATATAAATATATAATACACATATATACATGTACTAGATATATATACATATGTAGCGTATACAGCGGCAGACCAGATGACCATTGGGTCTTTACTGGGCTGACCAGCACTCGAGAGAAGAAGAAGAAAAAAAAAAAGGAGAGAAAGGGAGATATGAGGATCTTCGTGTTTTGCCGAGATCCTCTTTAGGATCCTCGAGTCACAAGGAGAAACTATACAAGAAAGAAGCAATGAGAGAGCAGAATCTTCTTCGACCCAAGGGATATCCACTTCAAGTAGGTGCACACGTAGTATAAAAACCCTTGTGGTCATATATGCATTTGCTTTTCACGCAGGCTTATAGCCCTCTTCTCTCTTCTTTCTCATGAACAGAGTGGACGATGAGAGGCTCTCGATCCTCTCTTGATGCATGCTCGTAAATTCTATAATCCGCTGGTGTTTCGCCGACAAAAGCGACGTTCGACAGAGAAGAAAATTTATTTACTGGATTTAGCTGATTTTTATTCAGGGGAGGAAATGAAAATAATCTCTACCTGAGAAAATTCATTCTATCGAAATATTTATTTGCATTAAGAAACATTGATTCGTGGCAATTATGATTCGAGTAAAAATTGCCTTGATATAAAAACAAAAAAATCTCCGCTTCGTCCGTTCGTCACGAGGAAAAAAAAAAAAACTAAGCGTCAAGTCCCGTTGAAAAGTTAACAAGCAGTTACAACTCAACATTGTTATTATTGAAAGGGAAGCGACGAGTTGTTATATATACCAAAATGTATAGTTGAGTTAAGCGAGAATCTTGATGTGGCGAGACTAACCGATGCACGCCTCGTTGACGCTGTCACCGACGCAACACCCCCCCCCCCCTCTCGTTCTCTCTCTCTCTCTCTCTTTCTCGGATCTTCCCCGCGTAGCTCGCTATACGCATTTACTCTCGTATTTCTTGTCTCTTCTCCTTATGAGCCTCGCTCTCTCATCATTGCCCCACACGTGATTCTCGTGGAAACTACATCCATTATAAAACCCTTCCGACGCCACGAGCGATTTATGTCTCATGAGAGGTCATAATTACGGTTTCGAGAGGTCACGAGCGTTGAAAGAAAAGCAATCAATAGTTAAGTGAAGAACAAAAAAAAGTCTGGGACGTACAATTTTTCTACACTCAACGCGATAATTTCTGTTTTCATTTAATTTGAAACTCCGTCGCATCGACGTCTGAGCCGAAGTCAAAGATACAGATCTCACGATGCATCTCCGGCAGCTTGCCAAGGGCGATGCAAACGTGTCCCTAATTATCTTCCGAAATGCTAATCGATGTCCCTCTCGAAGCGCGTCATTTTCAAAACTAGTTTCTCTGCCGTCCCACGAGCGTGAGAAATTCGTTCGATTAACGCGAGAGCCCTTCGTAAGTGCGATAGACACGCGGTTTGGTATTTTTTATTTTACGTCACGCGTTGTTTCTTTTAATTTTGCTCTTTTTTCTTTTCTCCTTGCCTATCCTTCGCGGACAAAAACACGGGGACACGGATTGACCCAGCGTGCAACTTGTCGAAAAGACACGAGACGGGCTTATTACTCGAGCGTAGAGACGAGGGTGAAAGTACATGTATGCGAAGGGATGGAGAAGAAGAGCCGTACCTCCTTTCCTTTCTCGCTCGCGCGCTCGCGAGAAAGAAAGATACGTCTAATGGTTCACGGCACGGTGTTAGGCTCCTAGCTATCATTCTTCTTCTCTAAAGTGGAGGAGAAAAGGCGTGAATGGGCTGCTCGCCTCGGCATAGAGACGAAGCGCGAAGAGGGAGGGTCGAGGATGAGACGCGTTCGTCGACGTCGTTGCAAAGTCCACCCTTTCCCGATAGTCGGTTTGTCAAGCGTCCGGCAAGATTCGCACCTGCCGTCCGGCCGTCACGACTGCATGCGCTACTATACCATGTATTATACACCTATATGTACACACACACACACGTACACGAAAACACAGACATACATATATGAAGAAAATCAAGAGAGAAAGACAGAAGAAGCCAAACGTCCAAAGATAAACCTTTCCTCCCCTCGTTTCCTTCCGCGCGTCCCGGACCCGTCGTCGGCGCATTAATTGTCGAACACAGTCATAAAGAAGTCCCAGCGTGTGCGGCAAACGTACGCGCGTCTCGCGTCCTCGTCGTTACGTCGATTCGAGAAATCCTCGACTCTGCCATATACCAGTGTTTTATTATTAGCATCTGCCACGGGGAGGCATAGGCACCAATAAAATATACCATAATGTGACGAAAGAGGGCTAGGGGTATATTAAAATACATATATATACACGTATGTATATGTCGGTGTGCGTGTATATACGTAGCTCTAAAGTGGAATGAGAGAGATGAAAATACATGCGCGGGAAGACTCTCGAAGCTTTGTGATGTTGAGCAGCCCTCGATCGTGAGCATCACTTTTATTTCGAGATACACGTATTTTTATATTTATTTGTGTTACGACGTGGATCTCGAGGCGCTGAGATTCTCACAAGTTCAAAATTCTCTCGGTGGTGTGAAATTTTTTTCACTGGGGTAAAAATTTTCCAAACGTGATTTTTTTCCTTGCGCAGAGACTTTCCTCCCTGCTCTCGAGATTTTTGTGCGATACATTTTGTTTTTATTTCGGAAATGTTTGCGAATAATTCCGGATAATTTTTGCTAACGTGAACTTTATGACAAGAAAGGAGAAACGTCGAGCGAATCAATAATTCACACTCGGGACTGAAATTATAGGGTTCGGAAAGATTGTCGAATTTTTTTCGAAACGATAACTCATGATACCGTCCTAGAAACGACCATGAGACATACACGCGTATACGCACCTCGCGTCAAAAATATTTATCTAATGTCTGCAGCACATAATTTATCAGTGGGGAAGGATACGAGAGTTTTATATTTATATATATATGTATATATATATAGGATGAAAGAAGAAGGAATGCATTGGCTCGGGCCAATCTTGAGCGGGTGAAGAACGCGCGCGAGCAAAGCCCACGGGCAAAGTGATAGATTGAATCGAGTCGTTGTTGTGACAATTAGAAGTGGCTTCCTAATTCTTGTGGGTAGGGGACGAACCACGACGAGGGAGAACCTCGAGAGGAAGAAGTCGACGACGACGACGACGACGACGACGACGACGACGAAGACGACGAAGACGACGACGATGACGACAAAGACGAAGACGAGGCAAACCACAGAGACTCTAGCAGAAGCGCAACGGCAGAAGCGAGGCCGTTTGTTAATCTCGAGGGGGCCCCACGTCGCTCTCGACGAGAGAGCAAAGCGGGCCTAGCTGCGGGCGCAAAAAACGCGCGTGGCATCCGCGGTGGCTCATTAACCGTGCTGCCTTTAAATTGGCCCCACGGCAGCTCACTCTTTTCTTTCTCTCTCTCTCTCTCTCTCTCTCTCTCTCTCTTTCTCTCTCTCTCTCTCTCTCTCACCCCACCTCATACCCTTTATTTTCTTAGGCAATTCTCTGATCCCCGAGTCGTCGTCGACGACGGTCGGACGGTCGTCGGGAATATTTATGCGCGCCGCGTGGCACGTATATAGACAGGACCACGGCCGAGTACGAGAGAGCGAGTCGATCGAACCGATCGCGATTCTTTTGCAATCGTATCTATACCACGATGCTCGATCGCTCTTTTTCTCATGCCGGGGGGAGGATAGTGTGGAGGAAAGGGGCGTGCGCGTGCCTTCCTTCCTTCGTTGCCTAATTCGATTGATACAACATCCATCGACGATTGATTCGCCAACATACATATCGATATAGAAATTTGCATAACGACTAATAAAATATATTTACTTAAATAAAATTGAAATTCAATCGATAAATATTATCGATGAACAAATCGATTTTATGAAATTTGAAAACGGTAATTTTGTTCAATTCAACGAAATCGACACATACGTTTCAATAAAATAATTTGTATCTTGGATATATAACTCGAATAATTTGAAGAAATTGCGAAATTAGAATTTAATCGAATCAATTAAATCGTCGATTAAGTACATCGTTGTTATACAAGCCAATGGATAATATAACGCGAACGGCGAATTAATCGATTACGGTAATTCATTGCGAGAGATTTGCAAGATCGTAAAGTAAGAAATGATAAATTAAATTGAATTACGCGTTACAATATTGTTTCGATGAGATATCGACTCGACGCGCACATCGTAAATGTCCCGCGTACATCTTCTAGCTGGAGTTATAGCCCCGCGCGTTGTAACTCACAGAGCTGCGGCTGTGATATTTCTTGGCTCTCCCCGCAGGTATATTCGCACGCGTGCCGCGAGTAGCTATATAAACAGTACGCGTTACATACGCGCATTCATTCTCCATGAAGAACCGCGTGTACGTCTCTGCCAACACTCTCTCTCTCTCTCTCTCTCTCTCTCTCTCTCTCTCTCTCTCTCTCTCTCTCTCTCTCTCTCGTTCGCTCGTTCTCTCTCTGCGGGAGCAAAAATCTCGCTTCAACGATTTTTTTTTCGCTGACCGCGAAATACCGGCGGGCAAATAAATATCTCCGAATGCGATAAGAATCGTACGAATGGCGTAACGTACGTGCGGGACTTCTAGACCCGTGGTATACGCCAATATATGCTGTGAAAGAGTGAGTGAGAAAGAAAGAAAGAGGGAGTGAATGAGAGAGAGAGAGAGAGAGAGAGGGGAGAAAGACGACGAGACAGTATTATATACTTGCTTGCCAGAGATCTACAATACTGCTCCTGGCCAAAGCCCACAGAATATATGTACGGAGCTTTCTCTGTACCTCTCTCTCTCTCTCTCTCGCTCTCTCCCTTTTTCTCTTTCTCTAGCTGTACTTACTATGTATATTCGATTGCACTACCCGAGGGAATACGGTATACATAGGCGAGAACGCGATGTGCGCCCTCACGGTGCCGGCCCGCCGAGCCAACAAAGTGGCAATATATCGTCACGAACCAGGAGAAACGGATAAACCACAAACTTGATAAAAAAAAAGGTGAGAGAGAGAGAGAGGTGAAGTTTATTCGACGTCAGCGGTTCTTCTAAAATTGTGAGACACTGTATAAAACATTGAAAGTTCGCGTTCTTCGCGAACGGTTAAATTTTGGTTATATTTTTCAAAACCGGATAGAAGCCATTTTTTTCACTCGAGAGAAAATAAGCAAAAGTGCCGACACGTATTAGGCAGTAAAAAATCGGTATAGATATTCCTGGCCAGCAGGCCACAGAGATCAAATTCGTAAGTCGACACCGTCTAGGAGACCCTCTCCTGGCGCCATTGCCGGATTCATTTTCTTTCGTTCTTTTTTTTTTTTTATTTTTTTTTTTCTTTCTTTCCTCGTCAACGGCCATTGTGACGTAGTCCACGTGCATGCCGGCGTGTGGTCAGTGTTTGGTTTGACAGGGGGTGTCTGGTGACAGTCTGACCTGACCTCTTTTCTCTCTTTCTCCCTCTCTCACTACGGGACATACGTTTCTGCACAAATTTCGTTTTTTCCCCTCGTTTCTTTTCTTTGGCATTTAGACGTCATAAACAATCTTGTGCGACTCCTCCCCTCTTTTCACAAAAATATTCTCTTTAGTTTTGTCGTTTTTTCGTTTTTTGTTTCGACGGGAGGGTGCAGAAACATGCGTCCAGCACGTGTACGCACTCGAAACTCCCTGGTGCGACAGTCTTGATATTTCCTCGTATACACGAGTGGCCTACAAAATTCTATTCTTCAGACATTTATAGTCTTACAAATTTTTTGAGAAAAAAAGAAACATCGTTTTATGGCCAAAAAAATAACACTAAGAGATCGTTAGACCTGTGTTTTACGATAATTCAAGCCGATCGATCGAGATCTGGTGCTTCGACGACTATCACGAATTATAAAGGCGAGAATGCCTCTCGCTCGATTCAACTGATTTCTTCCCCTTCCCCTCTGCCCCGCTGTCGAGTTTAGGTGAACAACACGCCCACACGTCGAAAGACGGGCCATCCACCTCTATCTCGTTCTCTCTCTCTCTCTCTCTCTCTCTCTCTCTCTCTGTCTTTCTATCTCTCGACACAGCCCGTGACTTTGGAAGTGTAGTGAGGATCGAGAGGAGGAGAAACGCCGGAGACATTCGTCTCGCATTAGCATATACACGCCGTGAGAACGCGTCTTCCCCTCTCGTCGCTATACCTCATCCTCTGACTCTTATAACCCTCTCCCCTCTCCACCCTCTTCCCCTTCACCTCGTCCTCCTCCGACTCAAGACACATTGTGAAAGATCTCAAATAGCGTTTTTTTTCATCAAAATTAATTAGGAATTTTCTTAAAAACGTAATATTTTGTCAAAATATTTTATACAAAATTTCATGAAAATATTGTTTATATTTACCATTTATATATTTATCTTTCGACGTTTATTTTCTTGTATTTATTGTCGTAAAATGTTGCCTTCGGAACGAAAGGACGTACCATAAACGTTTTGAATCAGCCGTCGATCGGCTCTGTCAATTCTCAGCAACATTGCTTTGAATCATCCCTCATCCCTTTTTCCCGAAGCGGTTTCGACTGCATCGATATGACCAAACAAACTATATGGACGCAATAAAATTCGGCATCCCCGTACAAGAATCCGCGTGCGGCGCTTCGTCTTTCTTTTTTCTTCTGTTTCTCTCTCGGCGGAGAGAAGTTTGGTAAGATTCGCGAACGAGAGAACATACACACACACATATATAAATATATATATATATATATCAATGTATTTGTACGTGTGCCGCGCAGTCCCGGGGAAGGATTTCGGTCCCGCGTTCCCTCGAGAGAGCGGATATGATAAACAATCGGATAACGATCGTAGCGCGAGCGAGGGAGTGAGAGACTTCTCCGTCCCTCGTTCTCTCTCTCTCTCTATCTCTCTCTCTGTCTCCTTCTCTCTCTCCCTCCCCCGAGGATGAGAGGAGAACCTCGCGGCCAAATTAAATCCTCGGGACGTCGAATCTCGCGGACGGTATACCGCAACAGCAGCGGCACTGCCTGCTCTCTCTCTCGCTCTCTCTCTCTCTCCCTCTCTCTCTCGTATACGCGTACGAAATAGAATTCTTTCTCTCTCTGTCGAACGAAATAAAATTCTTTCTCGCTCTTTAGTTCGAACGAAATAAAAATCTTTCTCCCTCGCTCCCTCGCGGCCCTTGGCGAAAAAGGAGCGAGTAAAAGTTTACGAGGGTCCTGGTAACGGGTGGGCGCGTAGCAAGAGTAAAAGAGCGAGAGAGGGAGGTCTCGCGCGTTTTGCCTTCGCGTTTTCCCTCTTGCTTCGGGGTTTCTCTCATGGCAATCTCTCTTGCCACTTGCCGCGATCGTTTTCGACCTTTCCTTATGCCGAAGAGAGACTTCGATCTACGTCCTCTCAGAGCACAAACTTTCCAACAAACACACTTACGCATGCACACACACACACACGGAGCAACGAGAAGAGAACTGCAAGATGCATAGCCCCAAGAGTAGCTTTTATATACGAAACGCGAGAGACCGTTTCTCTCGTTTTTCGTACCTATATTGCAGCATCGTCGTGTTTCACGAAAGAGACGAAAGAAGAGAGGATTCTCTGGCGCCGGTTCTAAGTCGCACGGTCATGACACTCTGTATCAGCCTCAACTTTAGCAGTCCTCTTTCTAGCTTTCCTTCTCTTTTTCTATCTCGCTCTCTCTCCCTCTCTCTCTTTCTCGTTCTCCGACACACACGCACATTTCGAAGGGGCCCCTGGGGGTTGTTAAAATTATATTGCAGCCGCTTTTCGAAGTTATACAAGCAGCACGAAAAATCTTCGCAAAAACAATGGCCCAACTTTATTACTGGGGACTTTTCGGGCGGTCCAGGGTGCGAGACGACGATGGTCCCGATCTCTCTTTCGACGGGTCTCCCTCTCTCTCTCTCTCTCGCACACGTATTTCGCGGCGCCAGGATTGCGCCAGAAGAAGCGAGAATGAACCGCGAAGGACGCGTGTAACAGGGAGAGAGAGGAAGAGAGAAGCTCGAAGATATTTTTACGAGTGAGATCGGAATCGTTTGAGGAACAGGTAGTATATAGGTGGGAGTTTGAATTTCAGAGGTTTTCCAAACGCTGAGAAAAATCAAAGGGGCCCTCTTCGGTTATATGGCCTTAATACATTACGTCATAGTGGGTTTTCGACGATTGCTCGAGAGGCACTAAGGTATTGGCTATAAAATTGTATGTTGGTTCAAAAAGAAAAAGAAAAAAAGAAAAAAACATTATTTAGTAATTGATTTTTTTTTTTTTAATATTTCCATTCTACATTAACGTGATTGGATGAAAACAAAAATGTTAATTTTAATATGCAGTAATAGCTCTAATTGAAAAAGTCAACTCGTGTTCAACACCGTGCCCATTTCCGGTCGTCACTTTCCCTAATAAAAATCTCGCACTTTGCCGATTTTATTAATGTCGCATATTTCACTGAGGAATGGGGAGGGGGGAATGCGAATTGCTGCATCATCGTCGATGTTTCTGACGAGTATATACTTCTATAGATATATATGCACCAGGTAACGCTTGATTTGCTCGAACCACCCACGTGTCCAACTGGAAAATATATGACCTACGAGTCTGAGGGCCCCCTCTTGCTCTCTCTCTCGCTCTTCCCCCCTTTTTCTTTCTCTCTCTTGCTCGCGACACCCAGCTCACACTTTTGACAACAATTTCCACTTAGCGGGGCTGTTGCCTTGTGACATAGGCGTTGGGACCGCCGCGAGAGGATACTTCGCGTCGAGCGATGAGGAAGGTGGTGGAAACGAGAGAGAGAGAGAGAGAGAGAGAGAAAGGAAGAAAGAGGACTTGTTCAGGGCCAGAAAATACTACGTGTCTACCTATATACATGTATATATATAGGTAGGACAGACCGGACAAGTAGTTGTGATGCCGAGTCCCTCCCAAGTCCAAAAACGATGAGAGAAACAGAGAGACAGAGAGAGAGAGCGAGAGAGATAAAGATACAAAAAGAGAGAGCGTCGAGAGTCTCGATTAGAGACACTGGCACCGCAGCTTCTCTCTCTCCCTTTTATGCGCTTGGCTTATAGGTTCGTGAATGGCCGCTTCTCATTCACCAAATTATTCCTCGGAGGAGCGGCCCGTGTGCGAGATACGCATCAAGGGGATGGGACGTCGATGCACCCGGGTGCAGACCCGAACTCTCTCTACCTCTCCTCTGCCCCCCACCTACTCGCTGTGCTCCCTTTTGTTCTATCTCTGTCCCGTTTGGTATCAACGAGTAAAACAATATTTATACGAATTTAAAAAATTATACAGGATTTGTAATTGAAGGATCTGGAATTGGGACAATTGTAAATAATACTTGCTTCTCGTAAATTGCAAATTTTTAATCGATACATTTATAAAAAGTAAAAAAAAAAAACCAGTGTTGTAACGAGGAACGTAACGATCTTGACGGGAGAGCGTTAAGTTATTGTCGAGAAGCGGCGAACGGAGAAATCGAGACATCTGACGAGTCCGACGACACGCCGATCTCATTCACACCTCCGCCTTGCTCGATCTGTCGGCACGGGCGAAGGTAGGCATATTCTCAACAAATGAAGCGAAGGAAGGAAGAAACAAATGGAAAAAAGTTACGGTGGTAAGAAGCGGAGGGTAACGTGGATGGTGGAGAAAGGGAGAGAGGGAGAGGCAAAGGTAGTGTGGGTGCGCAGAAAGGGGTGAGTGGGTGGAGCGCAGTACCACCCGGGACCACCCAGCCCGTGTCGGGGCGTCAGTGTTGGCATTAAGCGTGGGCGATATTCTTCGTTTTCGTTTTCGTTTTTTTGTTTTGTTTTCCTATTTACTTTTTTCTTTTCTCTCTGTCTTCATCCGCGGGTCCCGCATCTCTTGACTTTGTGTTCTCCGTCGCCACAGCGACATATTTCTCTCTTTCTTTCTGTCTCTCTCGGTCTCTCTCTCTCTCTCTCTCTCAACCTCGCGTTCAAAGACTATCGTTTTGCCTCACTCGAAAAGTCACCATTAACCAGGGGCAAAGAGAGAAAGAGAGAAAGGAGCGAGGAAACGTAGCGCGTAGCTCTGCGTCGGGTCATTAATAAACGGTCGAGTCAGCGTTGTAACCGATCCACCATTGTCTCGCCGGATGAATGAATTAGCTTCGCATTCGTCGCGATATAGGCGAAATAGCCCAGGTATATAATATATATACTTATCTGCATACCGAAGAAACCGTGATGAAGTCTGAAACGAGCGGGTATGCACTATTTTAGATCGGGTCAACGGCAATTCATACTGCCCGTTATCGAAAAATCTGGTGACAAGTCGCTTTCGAAAATTACTTCGTACCTAATTAAATATTTTCCTAACGATATCTTCTATCGTAAAATTAATGATTCTTCATAGTGTAACTTCGGAATGGAATTTAAGCTCGTCACAAAGATCTTAAATTAGGATGCAATATTGGATAATTGAATTTATTTCCTTGTTTTCAAAGTGGGTTCTTTTTTAACTTTAATTTTATCTCGGGCTTAATGAAATTTTCGTTAAAAAAAAGTGATTGTTGGCTCCAGAAGTCCCAGGTCAGTTGGACCCCGACAAAAATATAACGCTTTTTGTACGAGAGCTCTCTTCATATTCCCAAACGTTGCAGAGAGCTCTATATAGTTCACGTGTCCCACAGCGCAATTCTCTTTTTATCTCCCTCCTTCTCCTCTCTCTCTCTCTCTTTCTCTCTCGCAAGTTCGTCGCTGCCGAGTTTTCCTGTCTGCTGGCCGATCCCAATTATTCGCTCGCCCGGGGCTGACCAATCCCCCCATTATCGGATGACAAGCCCTCGCGCTTTTATGTTTAATTGATATTTTTCGTAACTCCACCGAAATCCAGCGATGCGATATATACATATACACATATATATCGCTCCATGCCTCCGGGATATACATTGTAGTAGTTATACCGCTGTTCCTGTTCATCTATCAAACCAACACTCTCGTATCCCGTTGTATCGTTAATCATAATTGGAAGCCAGATAACAAAAATTTTACTTTTACGTTCGTTTTTTTCGTCTCTCCTACAATCCCTTATTTTTGTTTTCTTTGCCTCCGTCGATCGCTCATGTCCCGTTTTTGTTCCCGCTATCGACCCCTCGTCAATAACGAGACGTCATAAAAATCGTAAAGATCGTATATCCACGAGGATAAACCACGTGACAAATGGACGAACTTTGCACCGAAGTTCCTAACGATAAACGCACTTCATTTCGTGTCGATACGATCGAGCCATTTTTTTTATTTCACCCTTTTCCACCCTTCGGCAATCGTGCGAAAAGCCGAATTCACGATTTTTCGCCATTTTATCGGGAGCTTCGTGCGAGAGAATGACCCCAAAAAAAGTCCTCTTTGCGCCATAGCCGCGGTGCGATGCTGAAAATGTTCGGCAAAATTAAATGAACAATTCGTTAGGAAGAATAACGGCAGTGTGAGGGGTCGTACGTTTCGAGGCTCGGGTTCGTACATTCCCGCACAATTTTCATCCAAAAACCCTCTCTTCTCTCGTGTGGCCATGTCCCAACAGCCCCTGTGCAATCCACACGTTTTTTCCTTCTTTTTGTTTTACCGTGTTTGCCTTTCTCTCCTGGGCCGTTTCGTCCAGTCTATACGTTCGTTCAATCTATATGCCCCCTGTACACCATTTAACAATACAGCTCGTCGTGTCTCGTTCTGTCGAGTTTTCATTAGCAACGCGACGAGATAAGTTAAAAGAGGGGGCTGATAAAGGACAAACCCAAGAGTTAGGTGGGATTAGTCGCGGTTGAGTTTTGTCGCAGTGTAAAACGTGAACGGACAAGAGGTCCGAAAGACCGTAGCGATTACACTCGAGTCTCTTCCGTTGCGGAGGAGGGCGAGAGGGAAGGAAGATCGTATTTCCGCTTCGATTTAGGGGCTCGTTTAGAAAACCCCTGAGGAATTTGAGAAAATCGTTCCTCCTCTCTCGCTCTTTCTGCCACGTTTTTCGCTTGGGCCGACGTTGAGAAAGAGAGCCCAGAGGGTTCTCCCTGTCGTACAGAGATACGATCTCTTCCTCCCTCTCTACTCCAGGAGACCCCGGTATAACGATCGTTTAACGAGAGGGCCTCGAACGAAAAGCAGTTGCGGGTCATTGAGAGTGGCGCCAGGGCCCTTCGCACCGTGTCACATTTACTATTATATATACCACTGCTATATATATACATATATATATATACATATATAGCTATTTTTAGCGGTTCAGGACATATCCCAGCAGCGTTATAACTCACCCTCGTACATGACAACTGAAAAAAAACGAAGGCAAGAAAAGAAAGAAAGAAAAAAAAAGAAAATGCCGACAAATGAGAAGCATCCACGCCTCTGTACATCGCGCACCAGTTGTAAAAATTAATTAGGCAAGATGCTGATTATAAATGGAAAAGAGCCACGGCAGTAGCTATAAAAGCAGAGGTTCGGTTAAAGATACGAGATATGCTAGTGTACTCTTAAGTACCCCTTATTGCGATAATATCTCTCCGAATAAGTAATAGAATTGTATATATATTTTTCTTTAATCTCATGAATTGATAATTGTACAAACAAAAACGAGCGTGTAACGATACTATGTATACGGAGAAAAAGAAAAAAAGAGAACGAGGGTGAAGTTATGAAGAAAAACAGAAACGATAGAATTATAAAATCTAGAGTCCCTGATGAGCGTGTGGGCATGGAAAGAGCCGGATAGATCGGAACTCCGATGTCTTTTCGAGGAGCGCCGGAAGTGCCGAAGAAACCGAGGAAGGGGTGATCGTGGAGCAAAGGAATGAAATGGATAGGAGAAGGGAAGGAACCCGAGGATTCGAAAAGCCATAGAGAAGAGTTCGGGGAGGACCTGGCGAGTACCTCGTTAGCGTCAAGGCACCCATCCCCCTCCCGATAGCGATCGGCTAATCTTCCGTTCGTCGAGACGACGACGACGACGACAACGACGACGACGAGCTAGCATAATCTTTTTTTCTTTCGTCCCTGTAGACTTTTGCTTTCTTGCCACAGGAAACAAGCGGATATGCACACGCGCTCTCGCACGAACGCCACCGAGTTTGTGCATTGTGTTCGCTTGATTATGAGCCGTATCTTTAATATATTAGAGTCTCTCCAACAGGACATTTATTTTATATTCCACGCATATGTTTCTGTATATTTATATCTGCCTCGTTCTATCGATAACAACAGTCACGCATTCAATCCTTTAGCAACGATAAATGCTCGTTAGCACCTCGTCGTGCCAACTGATGCATTATTTATTTATTTTTTTCTCTCTCTCATTCCATTGTATAATTTACGAGAGCGAGACGACGCTCGCGATAGATGACAATCTTTGGCGAACTTTTGAAAATATCGATAAGGACGGAAGTCGTTTTGCAAAAATTTATCCCCGTTTACGATCGAAAATAATTTCAACCCTCGAACCCAACACCAGAAGCGTTCGTGCCTTGTGCTTTTAGTTAATAAAATATAAACGACTGACCAAAAACGATGAAAGCGTCTTAATTCTTATCGCGATTAGTAATAACGAATTAGCGAATGAGTTTGTTTTATTAATTGAACGTATACGTCTGTTTTCTTTTTTTGTTCTTGTTCACTTTTATTTAATTCGACGATATAATGAGAGATATCTCGTCGATCAGTTAGGGTTGGAAATACGTCATGCGAAAGTTCCACAGCAGAACGACCGCAATGATGTACGAGGGCAGAAGGTCTCGCTCCTAGGGTCGACGGGACGCTGGCAATTAGGAAGTGGTAAGCTGAATTTAGAACGTGCCAGAGCAAAGATCGCGGCTTTGCTACGAGACCTTTTTCTCGCGACACCGAGTCTATATACGAGAGACGCTCCAACATTGTGTGTTCCCAGTTGTCGAGACGAGCAACGCGATATTGAAGAATACAAAAAATCTACAGCCTATTTTTCAACACTGCCGATAAAATCGATGGCACAAAGAGATTTTCATAAGAATCCTGACATATCCTCAATTGCTAGAAAACAAAAAAGAATCAAGAATATATATGTATATATATATATATAGACACATGCATGTATCTATGTATAAGACGGAATGACGTGGCGCCGCCACGTTGCATGTACGAACTACAAACAATGGCTTTGTTCCATACGCAAAACGTGATACAACTGTAAAGTAACAAATATCGCGGCGTTGATCGACACGCGATCCCTCTCCAGTTTCGTATCCGCGACGATGGCGGCATAAAAGCCACGCCGGGAATCTTTTCTCTCTGTCGCTCTTACGGTCGTACGGTGCGTGAGTATTCGAGTTATAGCGCGACGCGTGGCGTTATAACACGCACTAGACATATCCCGAGTTAAGAGAGGAGAAAGAACGAGAGGGGTACCACACACAATCCTCATTACTCCTCACCTCACTTTTGTCCACGGGGCGATCGCGTACAGAGCTCGCCTTGGTGTTTCAAGCGTTTTATGCGGGCTCGACGAACGTCACCTCACGCTTACCAAACTCAAAGACCCTCCTCCCTCCAACCCCCTTCCTCACCAACCAACTTTTTTTTTCTCATCCACTTACAAATTCAAGATGCGAGACCTTTATTAAGTATTTAGTTACGCGGGGCTTATTTCCATAATGAGCTCTGCTTACTAATTGCCACAGTGTTTCCTCCGTGCGTATCATACGTACATAAAGTATATCGTGCAGTGAAATAAACAGAGTGTGTAAGCAAAAGAAAACTTGTTGTATTTCGCGATGAAACGTATTATTATTTTGTTTTTTAACGAAAAAAACATTGTAACTTCGACGCAAGATTTTGTTTCGAATGTTTTTAAAGATAGCTCTTTATGTACGACCAAATTAATAGCGAGCGCGTCTAGATTAGGGATTAGCAACTACGACGATTTCGAGTTCGTTCGATCCTCGGCGCGGACTACGAATCCATGATTAACTCAGCTGTGCGAATGTTTCTCACATTGGAATCTCCTACTTTGCTGGCATAATCGCGTTCCTCATTCCCAGGAACGTTTTACCCTCTCCTCCTCCCCCCCCCCCCCCCCTACCACTCTTTCTGCGCCCGCCGCAGTGAAAGAGACAAATGTCATTGGTAGAGCGTGACAGCGAGAAACGCGCTCGCGCGGCCCTCTTCGTATGCATCCGAGGAGAGAACACGTGTTCACGAATCCCTGGAACGCCTCAGGAGTTCCGGAGGCAAAGAGTGAGAGAGTGAGAGAGAGAGAGAGGGAGATGAAGAGAAGTTGCGAGAGAGTCCAGCGCGTACACCAGCGAGCAACACCGGATGTTTGGGCTCGCTTGCTCACTCACTGGCATAGCACACGCATACGAGGAAACACGTAAATATAAATACGTATAGAGTGGTATAATACAGGCAAACTTCTTCCTCGGAGAGCCAAGGGGACATGTGTGGCTCTGTGAGCTGGACAGATAGACATCGGTCTCGGGGGCGCTAATTAGCGAGGCCACGGTGCGAACAAGCCTCGAGGAAGCCGATACTTTCCGGGGCCTCTCTCTCTCTCTCACTTTTTCCCTCTTGCTCGAGTTATATATCGTCCTTATATGCGCATTACTTTCAACCCCTCCGATAAATGTCCGTTATTGTGCGCTTCTGGCGCTTTTAACTGGCGTCGAGAATTGTGCGTGCGATATAAGTTCACCAGACGTCCATCGCGATATTCGCCAAGTGACCGAGGGACGGACATCCCAAGATCTCAATACCAATTTTGTTCATAGCCCGGGAAACAAATTCTCATAAACATGATTTGTGATATCAATTAGTCGGAGAGGAGGCTTAGGGAATGGTGAAAATAATTGGGAAGCGATGTGTACATTTTACATTAGGTACATTTTTATATTTCTTGGTATAGACGTTTGGTGTAAAAACGTAGATTGCGCATGAGCGTACTAGCGTTGACTCGGAATCAGAAAAGCGACATGGCGAACGGTCAGCACGAGATGGGACATATTTTCGGAGAAATGGAGGCGGAGCTCGGACCAACTGTCTGCGTAGGCGCGAGATGTGCGTGCGAGAGGAAAATGTGAGATCACGAGGGGGAAAAAAAGAGCCAGAGAAGAGATCGAGTCTTTTACGGCTGTTTGGGGGAGGTCCAAGACGATCGATCCCAGCACGAGATGACGCCTATCTTCCTGGCGCCTCTCTCGCTTCAGCACCCCGAACGGCATCAGCCCTCGCGTCACCCGAAGACCATTAAAAATCTATTCCTGCGACCCTCGCACCACGGAATCAACAACAGTTGCAACAAATTCCTACCTATATATGTGTAAGTACGTATCTTCGGACGCACGAAAGCGGCGGAACGAACAATTACAAAATAAATTGGCTTACTGCGCGAACGAACGTGATAATAATTTGTCGAGAAGCAACGAGCGAAAGCCGATTGCAGAAGGGAACGCGCGACGTCTCGCCCTCTTCCTCCCGAGACTATATAGCTTATTCGTGCAAAATAACTAGCGGATAATTACACGCATAAATCACAAGTGTTAATATTCGTGGGCGTGGGCTTTATAACAGTGGGAGGTGTAGAGAGATGCGGAGCCGAATGAATAGCCATATCCACCTGCCAGACGAAGAGCTATAGAGATCCTCAACCCTCTCGCGCTCCCTCATCCTCCTTTACGTTTTGTATTTTCCCTTTTTCAACTTTCTGCACTGCTGCCGTATAATATGTAACGCATTGGGTTATTCGCTCGCGCTCGGTAGATCATTCCGAGGGTCTGAAACGCCAGCTGAGAGAAACCGCCTCCTTGTTAGCTCGTGGCTTTTACTCCGCGTTCTCTTTCTTCCCTCTCGCTCGCTCTTTCTGTTCCACGACATAAGAGACGAAAGGACACGGTAAGAGATAGGAGCTTCCAAGCGATGAACGTTACGCCCGCTAATAGCCCGACGCCCGTTAACGAACTACCGTTCGATCGGTTGAAATATCCGTTCGTTTTGGAAGCTCGTCGTATTTTTTCTTCTGCTTTACCTTCTAGCTGTGGTCAGTAGGGTATTATCGCTCATTCCTCACGTCACCCACGGCTACGCGATCTCGTCGGCAACTCTCGAAATCCAATCATCCTTATACACACACACACACAGACACGGATATCTGTATATAGAGACGTATACATAGAGCTTTTCTATCATATCGTAAGACTATCTTTTACCAGATGCTTATGGGAAATAATGTTCTCACCGACGGCGTTCCACCGTAGCACTTCGTCTCTTGAACGAGTTTGAAGACGTTCTCTGAATCTTCGATAGAATCCGCACGAAGAAGCGAGCGAGAGGAAGCCAAGGAGACCGAGAGTGAGACAGAGCGAGAGGGAGAAAGAGTCGAGCAAGCTGGGCGGTCCTACACCCCTTAAATCAGCCCGCAGCTAAATCGCCGATATTAATCCTCTCTACCTACTGGCGGCGCTCCAGAGAGACCACTGTATATATAACCGAGCGCATAGCGCTTGAACTCCAAGCTTTTAGTCATTTGTTTGCTTAGAGCGACTAATTACAATCGGATACAAATGCGCTCGAGCGATTTATCGCGCGAGGAAATGCGTACCGTGGTCCGGTGAGGAGAGGCCAGCAGTCTCTCGCCTGATTGCATTCTCGCAAACTGGTATGTGGAATAGGCGGGCGATGAGGCTTTTGCGATCCTATGGCAATTATCCTAGAAATACACTGGCCATTTTCGTAGTGAGAACCAGCGAGAAAAAGCGGTTTAATTACAATTTCTTTTTTATGGAACGGCAGTTATTCGAACGAGTTGAAAACAGCTACGAGTTACGTGGATCGATTAATAAAATTTAGATGGACAATAATCGGGATCCGATTGTAACGTATCATTATTTTTCCGTCATTTCTGGGTTGTAAATTAGAGAGCCTCTTACTCATTTCTTCCATCGCAATCAGGAACATGTCATCATCATTATTAGTTGGGACTAATGATAGGGTGATTACCTCCGCGCGACCATTCGCCTAGGGAACTGTTGATGACTGAGGGATGCTGTCTTGTTTTAAATAGGCCACTTCGAAGAAAGAATTTTTTTATTTTTCCTTGTTTATTCTTTATTGGAGGTGTGGCGAAGTATCAATCGATTAAATAGATCGGTTTCTGGCCCATAATTGGTCAAATGGTCGTCGCTATGAAACCGTATTTTGTGTTATCGGATTCCTGAATATGATGTCATCTAGATAAATATTTATAAGACGATCGTATCCAACAGTTTTTTAAACAGTAGCTTCCAATCCCAGCGACCAAATGGTAATCTTGCGTCGCCTACCTTTTGAGTTTCTATGCCTCGCACATTACTCATACCATTGTCCCAGTGCGGAACAAAAGTCTGAATGGGCGACGATTTCTACTTCATGGTGTATCATTGTTGACCTTATTGTTGAATCTTCGTCACGTACGTCTTTTCGGTAGTCATAATTTCTCTCGATAAACGAAAAACGAATACAAAGACCCAGACGCTTTGACCAGGAACATGTTTTTTCAAGCTCTCCCATTGTCCAACGCTAAATGGAATCGATTTCCAGCGAATAGACATCGTGCGTGCGCCCATTGGTGCGATTATGGCTTGCTTATTCACCTGAGGTACGTGTTTCCTGTCCTCGCGAGTGAAGGAAAAAAGGTCGTGAACGTGTCGCCATTGAAATCTTTCAATAGTGGTATTGAAAGTATTTTGGTATGTATTTCGGTTTGTTTTTAGAATATGTTGACGCTTATTTTAGAGTAATTTTGCGGTAGTTTAGGTTCAATATAAAGTAGGGACTGCGTGGTTCTTCTTTGGTGTGCATGGCGTTCGTGTGTGCGGTGTATCTGCTTGCTCAGTGCGCTGTTCCGCGTTGTGATATGTGATCTGCGTTGGGTTCTCTTCTGGCAACGAGAGTCTTTCTTAATGAAAATAAATGCGATGGTCGATGTTCGATTGAGTGCTCGTCTTTTCCCTGAACCGTCGGATGTGTTCCCCTCTTTCCATCGCATTCACTTCCTCTCCTCCATCTCGTTTCGGTTTATTTATACCGACAGGCAAAGCCGCGATGCCGTACACACATCGCGAACTATAGAGTCCAGCCACAGCAGAGTAGCAGCAACCAGCAGCATCGCTCACGGAAGGGGATCGCGTTAATTAGCCTCGGTGTCGATTTAATTACCGGAGGAGTAATTGGCATTGCCCAGTCCCGTGGTAGCTGCTTGCTGCTGCTTTCCCTCCCTACCTCTCTCTCTCTCTCTCTCTCTCTCTCTCTCTCTCTCTCTCTCTCGTAACTGGCATTACTATCACGAGAGCCTTCTCTTTACTTTCGTCGATTTCCTCCTCGTCTACACATAGAACCCACACTGTGCGCCGCTGCCATCGCCGGTATCATCTCCCCCTTCATTCGTTGCATATTCATCGACGGATTATTATACGTGGTATGGATGCGAAGAGTGAGGGCGTTCGGGCGCGAGCAAAGTCTCTCGCGATCCTGCCGCGAGTTTGCCGTGAGTACGCAAATCCGAATTCCATCAGAATCTAACCAGGATAAACTAAGCGTAATGTTCAATGCAACTTCAAAACTCATCGTTATCGCTGCTTACATTTTTACGATAATCAATCATGTTCCTGTTCTAGCCAGCTACCGTATTAACACATCGGAAATGAAAATACCCTAAAGTTAATTCCAAATTTTTTGCTTGGACCCGTGTTCTCAATGAGCAGAAAAAAAATCATTTAGACGCCTACATTGGTACAACTTTTTGCACTATATGCTGATCCACTTGGGGCCCCACACCACTTTTGATAGGTATATGTATATGTAACGCGACGATGTTATCCGCCAACACGCGGGCACAGCCAATTTATCCCAAGGGATGAGGCCAACGACGTGCCCCGCTCTAACGGCCTCGTCGACCATCAGGGACAGAGGGGTAGCTTCTCTCGGCAACTGCTCTCGGTATGAGGATACCTTGTCCGGCGGAATGAATTCAGCGTGTGCCAGGCTCTACACTTGACCACGCGGTTCGTTCGACCGTTATTCGTGTGACTATTGATTCGAATGATTGTCGATGGTTGGTTCACGAGACTTCGGTTAGGCCCCGGTTAACCAAGTGATAAAACACCATAAACTTTTTAAACTTTGAAACAAAATGATAACCTTATGCCAGACAGCTGCATCGACCTAGCACATGTATACATCTATATACTTTGTGTGTCTACATCGGCTTGCTTGCATTAGCCTGGAGAAAGTTACAGGAGAGGGTTGATGCACGCAATCAACTATATACACGTATGAACGCCATGTACGAAGTTGTAGCTTCGGCTGATTGCCTCACGCTCACAAGGGAAACCACCCTTCCTTACCACCATCTAGATTTATGGACCTGTCATCGATACTGGGTCCGCGAAAACGGGAGAATCGCCGCACCGCAGGTGTCAAATTCTCCACTCAACCCGTATATACCATTTATGGCGATCATGATGATACCCTTTCTACGTTATACCTTATTCTCCTCGAAGGATTAAAGTTGTTATCGAGTAGGTGCGTATTAATAACTGAGATATTTTCTTACCTTAAGTCTGGTGAGTCGAGGCTCCTCAGCTGCCAGCTTCGCCAGGGCTTGATAATCTCCTTGGGATGCCCGCACAAGCCATTCCCGTGACTTGCCATCCAGTTGCTTCAAAAAGTTTAGGGAACAACGATCAAACTCAACAAATCTTACAAAAGACATTTCTACTTTTTCACAGCACAAATTTTGGTTTTCGTAAAACTTTATTTTTATATTTTTAATGATATCGAATCCAAAGTATTTACAAAGGTACAAAGATCGTAGTGGTTTAAGACACGAACAAAGGATCAATATAACCATTTAGCTTCATTTCTTTTTGGAAAAATATTTAAATATGCACTTCTACTTACCGATACGACAGAAGCGCGATCGTCCTCGTCCGTTCCTTGCTAGAAACAAGAGAAAAGCACGAATGATACTTTCGAAAAATTGAATTAATTGGCAAAAAGGGTGTGATTGTATTGACTATTAACATGGATTTATAATGGGTTAATCTTGGTAAGGATTTAACGATGACAATCGCGGCAATAACTGACGAAGGGACACTTGATTTTTTCCCCTCAACCTCATCGAGTAGAGATATGCTAATGCTGCGATGCCACGATAGATTCGGCGTCTCGACACCAATGAGGTTCAGTCAAGCCAAAGGGACCAGAGGTGTGTCGAGGCTTCTCTCTTTCTTTCCCTCTCCCTCTCTCTCTCTCTCTCTCGCACACACACCCATACACACACTCTCATCCGCACCATCAAACCTCAGCTATACGGTCCAAACAGCACGGGCTACGTAATGACGTGGTTATCTGATAAGCTTATGGGACGTGGTTTAATCGTTAATGGCATCGCGCCAGTGCTTTAAAGCCCGCCTCCTGGCGAGCCCAGCATGCTCGACGGGTTTCTCCTCTCTGCGCACACACTCCGGGCTTGTCTCCTTTCCCTCCATTGTCCCTCGGTAATTAATATTTTAATTGAGATCACCGGGAATTAATTAACGCGCTACGACGCGATCAAAATCTCCTCGACCTGCCCGCCCTTCCGATCGATCTCTTTGGACTCTTTACAGCTCGATAGGTACCTCAAAACGCTTCACGTCGTACGTATGCAATATACACCTCGATCAAAGAAAACCGTAAACATTTTGTACGTGCTCGTACACTTTATTACTTGCGTCGATAAAATTTTGTTACTGATAACTATAGTTAAAACATTTTACCTCAAACCCGTCGTACATAGGAGTACGTATATTTTCCAAATGTTATCATTAATTCAGTTTGTCGCTGTCCGCGTTTACAATACTCCGAGTAGCAAAGTACCACGGCACTCTTGATTCAGAAACGACAATAGCCATTATAAAAAATCACCCATGTTTAGGTTTCATACGACTTTGTGGCGCATGAGTATAATTCATGACACGCGTCTCAGCCACTTGGCGGGCCACGTGCGCTCTCAAGCTCCGTAAGAGCGGGAAAACACGAGATCGACACGCGCGCTTTGACTCTTTACTTCGCGGTACTCTCGTATCCGTCTCTTTCTCTCACTTATGCCTGACAAACGCAACTAAAACGGGGGTTGCAAATGTTTTAATAAGGGGGCACATGCCTTAGGCGCCACAGTGTATACGGTATAAATAGTATAATGGATGGAGTGCAGTAGGGGGGAGTTTGCGGGCTGCTCGAAGAAGAGACTTTCTCGGCCGACCGATGAAAGAGAAACAGAGATATGAAACGAACGAGTGGATGTTTGCGTGTACGAGAGGGAAAACATGTTGCGGCACGAGCTGTCTCGAGAGCAAAACCCGGAATTAGCTTTATTATAAGCCCCGGGGGCCATCCAGTAGAACCATCTCGTAACGGCACTGCGTGCATATGCAGAACATGGATGGACCGGGCTCTTCCTCCACCCCAAACTCTCTGACCCCTGTGTAGCCAATGAGTCGACCAATGCTACGGACAAACATTTTCGCATCTCACAGGAGAGTATTATTCCGATCCTTGCCGTAGGGGCAAAATGGAAGGTACCGCGAGCTACAAAACTCATGGCTAATCGTGAGATATTCAACGTTACTCTAATTCCCGCGGCTCTTGAAGTTTCTACTGACACCTCTTACACGCATATTACATTTACCGATAGGAAACAAGAAGAAAACAATTCTATGACGATTTGAAAAATAAATGGAGGAACGGAGCTTGAAACGGGTCGAGCACGTTTCCGGCCGCGTGGAAAAACTAATCGTCATTTGACAAATCGGTCGTAGAACGTCGATACGATCGTTTCTTCCGTGAAGAAGCTCCGAAAAAAATAACGATGCGGAACAAGGGGAGACCGATGGATTAGGCCTATAGTTATATGCCAGATCGATTATACGATCTGCGGATAGCGTTGGCCTGATTTATTCCCCTAATGGGCGTTTGCGCATTCATTTAGAGCGGACGAGGCAATTCCAGGAGGACGCGCGCGCGAGGTTTAACCGCGCGACTGCTCGTGCTGGCGTTCCGCGACCGCGCCGGTACTGTCACCAACAGCCGAAAACTCTCGGTCCTCGGTGATTCAGCGTTCGGTTTGGCGACGCCTACCAAAGTCCCGAAGCTTATTCCTCTCGCGACTACCATAAACGCTTAGCCCACCACTACTACGAGGATTACTGTACGAAAACATATATAGGTATAATACTCTAGAACGAGGACGTACGAGCGTAAGGTATTTTCAATTCGAAGGACCGCGATGCAAGATTTCCCTGAAACTATATCAGCTTATTTTCCTTTAAATTGGACAAAACCGCGTACGAAAACGACAAAATGTGGTCGAGTCCGGTGCTGGATGATCCTAAAGAACGATCACTGGGTACGATTCCATGCAATTATCGTAATATGAAATGAAGGGGGATTCCCCAATTGTCTTCCAATCGCGCTACGGTCCAACAAACGCTACGATTCGACCTAACTATATATCGAGCATATACCCGGAGCAACCCTGGAACGGATTTCTCCTATGTTGATGATTTTTACCACCTACAGCGTACACAGAATATACCACATAATAGTGGAGTAAGAGCTCGAGCATTGCCGAGAGAAGCAGGGGGTGAAAACAGCGTCAGGTACTAGAATAGGAATTAGCGACCAACTCGATTATTAGCGTTCGGCGCGTTGCATGGTGATTCATGAGAGCAGGCCTCGTCGTATTTTGCCGCGGATGGGGAACACGGAGCGACTATACACGCGCGCTTGCACACGGACACCTCATTCTCCTCGGGCGTTGTGACAGGAATATTCGTACGTTTGGTCGCTCTCATTGCGCGCTCAACGATCATGCCATACGAATGGTTGCTCGATGGCTAGCAATAATTTATTGCTCGAGTGGATATCGCGCATAGGTACTTGCTGCTGTTAGCGTACCGGTCCACTTGGTAGCTCTGTATTACGATCTCCAACCCTCCCTACTCTCCCCTTCCGCTATTCTATCCAGCCTAACACATTATTATCGGCCCGTGCTATCGAATTTTCACGCTATTCAACATGAATTCTAGGCAAATAATCGTGGGGTTGAGTATAAACGCCGACGTAGGTGAGACCATCACTTTGGAACCGTATAAAATAGAATCCTTCAGGGTACTGCTGCGAGCTACCGATACTACGGCTCTCACGGCTAATTCCGACCTGTAATCTGCCTGTACCATCTCAATGCGGATTAGCATATAGATAGCGTTGCGAGGATGACCGCGTTTAGGTGCTATATAGCCCCTAACTGTGTACAACGAGACGTGGGATACACAACTGCAGCCAGCAACCCTACGATCACTCGTGGATCAGACTCTGTATTCCCTACTAGGACACTGTATATCCTCTTGTCTCTTACATTGCCATGTTACGAATTAAGGCGACGTATACAGCCCCCGTCGGGGATCTCAATCTTACCGCCGGTTTGAATTGCCAGACTCGTTAACAGCTCACGAGTAAGACTCGAAGATTAATTATTTATCTCCTGAAACCGTTATTGCCGTGTTTAAATCGACCTGGAATCTTACGTAAAGTACTGCCGCCGACCCGAGGACAGGAGCACGAGTAATTTTAACGAATGCGATAAACGATTGGAATTTAAATCGAAATTGACAGATCTCACTGCCATTCCCGACGTCGGAATACCGATCGCATTCAACGGGCCGAACTGTAACTATGGGATAAGCGAGGTGGCTATGCCGGTCATGCGCAACAGAGGAAATTCATATTCGTGAGACGCGAGAAGAAGATTCGGAGAGAAGAATAAGGAATACAAAAGAGAATAATAAAAAAAAGAAACGAAAGAGACGGCAAAGTGATTCGGTCGCGAGGTAATTTGTGCTCACAGCGGGGCTGAGCAAACACGCACACCGGGGGAGCTTCGAAAAATTAAATAACCCGATGACTGGTCACATTCTCCGTGGTAGTATAGGAAAGAAAGAGAGAGGGCGAGAGATGCTGATGCAGAGGTGGGGAACGTAAACGGACGGGCAGGAGAATCTTCGCTCTCGCTGTCTCTTTGCTCTTTCTCTCTTTCCCTCCCACCCTCTTTCTCTCTCTCTCTCTCTAGCTGATAGTAGGCAGTATAAGCGCGATTCCTCCCCGCTGCTCGTTGAATCGGCCACGCGTGTCTCGACATAACGGGCGCCGTCACGTCCGATGACGTTGGCGCATCTTCGCGCGAGCTTCTCCATGCACTCTCTTTCTCTCTCATGCACAGATCGCACGAATCACCGTAGCGGCGGTATAAGCTGCTCGCGATCGGTCTCGCTCTTTCTCCGATTGAGCTGAAGAAGCTGGTGCTTTTGCTGATGATGAACCAGGTATATAGTTCGTCTCTTTCTCTCTATTTTTCTCTCTCTCTGGCATGTCTCAGGGCGAGAGAAGAGAGAACAGCGGAGCACTGGCGCAGCATCACAGTTATATGGGGGATGTGGGTGCACAGGAGAGACGGAAAAGAGCGTCGGGCCTCCCGCGGACTTATGAATACAAATAGCCGCTCACTGCGCGCGTCTTACAGATAAAACCACTGATAAAACCACAGAGTGAGAGAGACAGAGAGAGAGAGAGAGAATCTTTGCTGCAGTTACTCCGCAGGCTCGGTCCACCGTACGAACGCTGCGGGATGACCCGCTGGCTATTCCGCCGTGAGCAACCGTTTACCGAAAGATTATCCGCTCGTACAAACACACGGGCGTACAACAGAGGCCGATCGGATCGAGCCGGAGAGGTTGACGCACTCGAGATTTTCTGCTCTCGTTCCATGGCACTCACGAGTCATTTCTTCACTCGTTTAATGTCTGTTCGCGTATCTGGCACGGGCTTGATGCTTAAGAGAATCAAAATCTGTGCCCTAATGTCTTGTAGGAATGTCGATGAGACGAGGGGGCTCGGTTCGAGAATAAGTAAGGTGAGATAGGCGACCTCGTGGGTCACACGAAAAACACGACAACAATTCTTTCTACGATCCGTTCGAATAATTTCGTAGCTAGTTCGCGCGCTTGTGTACTCGATCGATCGATCTTATCTGTCGTACACGATAAATTGACGACGCCCTCTCGTCCGGAGAAAAGAGAGATGAAATCGTGGACAAAGTCAGCGGAAGGAGCCGCTGTCAGGCAGCAAGTGCGTCCGATTTCGAGGCTCCGAGCAGTCTCGAGCCTCGGAACGGTTCAATTCCCTCTTTTTCCTTCATCCCGCGGTTTATTATCTCTAACGAACGTGAAATAATCTCTAAAGCAAATTCGATTATCAGAGTACAAAGTGAGGCTGATGGGCAAAGCAGAGGTAGACACGAGGTAGAAGCATGAAATAAAAACGCGCCTAATCTAGAGTTACAAGAGAGTTTGGGTCCTCGTTGGGCCGATTATATATATATATACATGCATATATATAACGTTAGTAAGCGGTATATATAGCGAGAGAAGCACGCGCAGGATCCCACGCGCTCGCGGCTTTTTTTCTGCCCCTCTCGCGGTCCTATCTATAACGTATCTACGGACTAATAGAAGGACCCGAATAGATGGGATTGGGCATATCTTCGGACAGTGCCACAAACCACACCGGACCGGGACCTCGTGCACGAAAAAACTCTTCTCTTCGTCTTATTCCTCGTCCTTCTCTTCTTCTTCTTCTTCTTCTTCTTCGTCTTTAACCGAACGGCCAGGTGCCTCTGGATCGTCGTCCCACGCCCGTATATATGTACGTGTACCCATGTGCTATGCCATGCCACGTTTCTGAATAACGACCGAAATATTTCTTAAATAAACAATGATACACCCCGCGTAGTTCCGCTCGAGTCAAACTCTCTTGCTGGTATACACTACGTCAGAGAAACATAAAAGGAGACCAAGAAGAAGCAGCAGCAGAAGAAGAAGAAGAAGGAGAAGAAGAAGAAGAAGAAGAAGAAGAAGAAGGAGGAGGAGGAGAAGAAGAAGCAGAAGAAGTAGTAGTAGAAAAAGAGAAGGGGAGAAAGAGAAAGAGCGTCGAGATTTTAACGCGAAGATAGCGACTCATACTGTGCGAGAGACTACGGTAACACGCCTACTCGGATGAAAAAAAAAAAGAAAATCAAATCTCCGGACCTCGGGGAGAAAACTCGTTTATGCCTACATTGAACTTGAAGAAAAATGCGCCCGCGTCGAAACTATCAGGCGCACCTACGAATTTTCCACTGTCATCTATCACTCACCACTATCGTCTTTCTGGCAACTCGGGCGGTTCTTACTTACAAAATATCTTTTCATATCGTCTTCATTTTGTCATCGTATCGGCAAAGATATGCAAAGACAAACGTCTTTCGGTCATTCAAATCTTACATTCGTAACGTGCATAGAAACGATACATTCGCGAAATTTCACAAAGTTCCCGTTTAATATGAATGAGAAGATACGGTAGAAAGAAACGTCTCGAGTCGAACAGCACACGTTCGCCGATACTCGACATGTCGAAGTTGTCGGTTGCGCCCCCCGTGTTCGAAAGATCGCGCAAGCTGTGACTCCCGGCCCGAAAACCCCCTCGACAAAGCTCCGTCTTTCCCACCCAACGCCACCCGTTCTTGCCTCCTGCCGTCACCTTACCATCTTTGCATATACATTCTGTAAGATTACTTTGTGCGGTTTACACCCTTGGCATCGTTGGTCGTTCATGCGCCGGGTATAACGCGCCACCTGCCAACCAACTCCGAACCTTCGTCTCTTCTCCAGACTCTCGCTATACTTCCTGCCCTCCTCGTCTCTCGTCTCTCTCAATCCCCTCTTCGTCGAGTACTCTGTGTTCGCGAGCTTTGGTGCCGCAGGGCAAACAACCTTCCAAGTTTCCCCGAGGTCCCTAATGTATGCGGAACTGTACGGAATTCGCAAGTTTCGCCATTGTTGAACCGACGTGAGGGCTGAGTTTCCTGAGGGATACGCTTTTCCACAGTACGGAAATACGGAGGTGAGGAGGGAGGGTGAGAGAGCGAGAGGAAAAGAGAATCAACTCGCGAACACGCGTGATCTTAATTAGAAGCGCTGAAGCCTCGAGGCCTCTGCTCGTGGACTAAACACGAGAGCTTCGTTCTCGCTCACTACCGTATCTTAACGTCTGTATGTGCGTTAATACGCGTCTCTACCAGTACGCGCTACGTACGAGCGAGCCTCGTGCCTATTATGTTAATGATTCGAAGCTCTGAACCTCCCGCGTTATTTCCCAGTTTTTTTTCTTCCCCACCTTTTGTTGTCGTTGATTCGAATCCTGCCACGTTTACATTCTATCACCCGCAACTGGTATTCGTTCTCGCGTATTTTAAGAGATACTACGAAACGCACGAAGGAGCATAGCGCGCGTCACATCTTCGAGAAACGAGTCGCCTACAAATTGTCTCGTTGATTCGATAAGGGCATACTAACATGTCGCGTAATACAGCTCGTGGGAGAGAAACGAAGCAGGTGGTCGAAAAACGTTGCGAGCAACTGTCCTCACGACGCGCTTTCTCGCTTTATGCCTTACCTATGATTTTTCATAGGCGAGGCTCTATCGCTTGCGATTCAATTAGTCGACGGTGATGGTTCGTACGATGGTTTGATCGCGGGAACGTGCGTCGGTCGGGTGTAGCGCGAGACCAGCCGACGGTGGCTCACGGTCACGTTTCTCAGGTAAAGCCTCGCGCGGCACGCGACACACGACCGGACGAGGCAGAGTCGGTTGGGAGAGTCTGAGTTGCAGCGCATCGGCAACTCGCGATACTACAATCGTCCTTTCGACGAGGTCCCCCCGGCCCTTCTCTCTATAAAGCTCATTGACGATGCGAGGAACAAGTCGAAAGAAGCTATCGGTGTTGCATAATGAAACGAACCGCGGCGAGAGAACTTAGGGGTGATGCGCGAACGGCCGAATATTACAGGATTTCCGGAGGTAAAGTCGAATCAACGATGCGTCGAATGGGTTAAAATTTGTATATGAAAGGTAAACCGCCGAGGAAACGACGGTGGTCCAGGTACCCGTGCCAGGATCGTGTGTCAATGTCCTGCGAGAATCGTACGTACACGCGCGCATGTGTTTGTACATTAAATACTTTTAATCGATGCCGATAAACACATCGGCCGAACTACGACGAAGGAGCCTCGTGAATCAACGGCGGAAACATCAGAGGGATATTCGACTAATAATTTTAATCGCTTCTGTTTTTTTTAATGATTTATAGGGAACCCCGACGTTCGTATACATGACGGAGATGGGTGAACGAGATATCGAGCGATGGTTCGACCGCGGCAGGAGCATATTTAAGTGTGCAACGCTGAAAGTTTCTCTGGTAACGATGAGGGACGAGGGAACGATAGTTCGCCGGGGGAAAAACTGAGAAGGGTGAAACTACTGTGCAGACCTAGTACTTAGCGGAGATCGACTAAATCCTGACTACGATTCAGACTGTCCTTTCAAAACGGATAAAGGGTAAATGTACTACTCGATTTAGTAGGAACCGGAAGTATTCGACCAAATGGAATATTCACTTGCCTTATCGTAGCGTTTCTTCGTTGGTGTCGTCGCCCCATTCGCTTTTCCGGGAAGATCGGTCTCGCTGGCCATTCGATTGAATCGCTGCATGCGTTCACGAACGCTCAACAACTCTGCAGAGCCGGCCATGGTCGGGCCTGGAGTTATCGATGCTTCGTCCTCCTGTACGAATCGTAAAATGACAGATCTGCTAATTATAGTCGATGCGATTCCAACACTAAATGATTAGTAAGCCACACGAGTGCGAATGAACAATCAGCATCAAGGCTAGACTTATGCAACGTACAATGCTAATATTTTTTACTTGATCCGATAGAACATTGTGAAACATTGAATAGACTTAATCCTTCGACCCATGCAAACATGTGAAATGACGATCCTCACCTTTATTATAGCTTCGTGGCCATTTTTGTTCCGATCCAAAACGATGTTTTCTTTGTTGTCGAATCGGAGTTTATCTTGACTCTTGCGGCGCGGGGGAACGGGCGGGGATGGAAGGGCCGCCGCTGCACCTTCGACGGGTTCGGTCGATTCACCGGAATGTTCAGCACCCAAGTCGGACATGGCGTCCTGAACATTCGGCCAACTAATTTCTGCTGAATCGCAGTTACGTTCGGTTCGGTGAATTCGAGGTGCGGGCATACTCGGAACGGGAGGACTATCGGATACTGGGCTCAAGGGTGCTGGCGGTGGTGGTCGGTAAGGGGGTGGATCGCGCAGAGGCGACGACGGTGATGACAAGTCTGGGGTGCAAAGCGGTGAGCTTTGACCGAGATGAGAATATAACGGGGACGGCACATCGTCGGAAGCGTGGCGATATTTTTTCTTCAGTACCAAATATTTCTCACCCTGTTTATTAACATAAACATTTTTTCTAATTTACCATCATGGACTTATTATGCGGTAGCCTAATAAATAAAGCAACATACAGAATGACGCGGTAAACAATTATTACCGATGAGAAAAATACACGCTAACAAAAATTTCTAAAATTGGTGTAAAATGAAAAAAAATATATATCAGAGCGAGAATAATTCAAGCGTCAGATGAAATAATTCAATTGGCTAAAAAATATATTTCATTCATTACATACGAGATAAATGACTAATTTTGTTTTTTCAACTTTAGGAAATTATTCGTTATTGTGTATTTGACCTACTTCGACTCAATATTCGCGAATTGTATTTCCCTTCCAGTACGAGCTGAGTGAAACATGCAAATGTTAAAATGATTACGTTTGAAAAGAAAAAATGTCGAACATCGATACATAACAAGACAATAACAGGATGTAATTGGTATCGATGGCACGAATAAATTTGAAATAATGTTTTACAACAAGCGACGGCAAAGATTTCTCGTATCATATTGCTAAGTGTACAAGGGATAATAGAAATAAAATAAAAAATTGTATTTCATAATGATGGGTTTAACGCAGCGTTGAACGAAGACGCTTTAACACGATCGGAACTGCTACTGCGGTCGTTCCGGGACGACGAAACATTATACGGCATATAAATAAGTATACTTTGCGAATGTATATAGGAAAATAATAATGCTCCGGTTGAAGGGAACCGTGTGGCTAGACGGCCGGCTCGTCGCTGCGGCATTCTCGCGTGTGTACAACGGTTCGCTCAGCGACGTCGCCACATCGAAAGATCCGGCAACGTTGAACGCCGAGGCGCAACAAGTCGCTCCCCGGTGCCTATCCTAACTGTCAGAGAGAAAGATACCGAGAGAAAGAGGGAGCGAGAAATATACAGATACCGCGTGTATCGAGTCTTCGGACAACTTCTATGTTATTATACTTTGCGATTGTACCAACTGAGACAAGGCACACGTTTAACTCACCTCCTCGTTTTTTATAGATGCCAGAATATTGACGTACTCCTTGAAGTTATTCCGAGCCTCGACTGTGAAGTAAATGTAAAAAAAAAAAGAAAACGAAAATCACATTGCCCCGAATTTTGTTAAAAACTGACGGGATGGAAAGAGACACTCGCGATAAAATTGGAATGAGTCTGAGCGAAGAAAATGTGGGTTAGAATGACGTAGAGTCATTCGATGAGATCATTACCGGCGTGAAATACAGAGTATTATAAAGTAGACAGACTGACGTACACAAAACACACTGTCACATGCGCGAGCCTGCGCGCATGAGTGTATAGAACGATACAGGTGTGTGCGAGCGGAGGTGCGAGAGAACGCGGATCAACAATCAAAGGGATAATTCGCCAGTAAGAATCACAATTTACCTCGGGTCTCGGGCTCCGTCAGAAAACGTTTGAAGTGTTTTACGAGGTCACGGTTTCGCGCTGTGCCACCGTTATCGAGCAAATATTGTCGTATCTCCTCAAGAGACAGCTCACTGGGCGTCGCCATATTGCGAGCACTGCCGCGACTGACGCGACGCCGTAACGTTGCGGCGGCTCTGGTACCTCTAGAACAACGCGGTCGGTAACGTCGATTACTCATGTATCCACGACTTCCCTCCACAATACTCCTTCGATCTCGCCATATGACCAAACGCTAAGTTAAAAAAAACATTTTTATTACTATTACACGTATCTATAAGATAACAAATAAATGTTCCAAAGAAATACAACATTAATATTATATACGAGATTAGACCCGACAGTCTCTTCACTCGAATAATTCATGGTGGACAATTGCAATAAAACCGAATGATTGTAATTAAAAGTGTAATTACATGAATAATTTTTGCTGTCTGACTCGTGATATATACATATGTTTATATATTATCTATCTATATGTATACAGATAGAGATGTATACACGTATTCGTTGAAAACCTTTTACGACGACCTATGTATTTTCTGTATAGTGTCTGGAAAAATCGAATTAATCGTCACTCGTTTTGTGCCAGACTCGTTGAGCCACAGTCGACAGTCGGTATCCGATAACCGATATATAGTGTACTTCGATATACAACGTCGCTAAATATATCTATTGGAACGAGATATCCTCGTTTCTGTGAGCTTCACAAGAGCACCAACTAACAGATTTACTCCATCGAAACCGAAGGCGCTAATGCCCGACATGTCCAAATACTGTCCAAGCCACTCTAGCTTGAGTGCGCTTTGCATTAATACCTTCCGCCGCTCGAATTCGCTGCACTGCGACAATAGATGATAAAATCTATCCGCTCCTTCCATTCTCCAGTTTCTCACGGCTCGACATTGAACGTCATTATACCGCGACAGAGATATTCCCATTTTTTTTTTCATTTTTACCGACGATCGTCGAGCCGATACTGCTGTATTCATAGTTAAACTTTTGTCTCCATATTGCGGATAATCTGTTGGCAATTTTTCCGTTCTCTAAGTAAAACAATGTTACGTAGCTGTAGGCAGTTACGTAGTCACAATTTTCCAGGATACGATCATTAAAAAAAAAACCTCGAGAGTGTACACGTGTGTACACGTGGATACCGTCCATCCGTCTGTGCAAGAGCAGCGATAAAATAAATAAATGCATAGATGGATGAAAAAAAGATAAACAAAATAAATGTTCCGATTAACGAAAAAATAAAAAATATTCGCAGAAATACGAACTTTAAGATTTCTAATAAAATGCTCTTGGGAAATAAAATAAAAAAAAGTATCAGCATTAAATAATTAAACGTCGATCTCACGACTGATCGAACGCTACGAAAATTCGTTAGGCACGACCGCCTCGATCGTTCCTAATGCACTTTCGTAGAGACGGACGGACGAGATGCGTTCGTTGAGAAATAAAACGATCGTAAGCGTCTCCTGTATAGCGCGATTGCGAAGTTAAACCGGTGTTAAATGATGGCCGACGAGATGGGGAATGTTGGGCGCGCATCGCGTGCGGGATTCCTCGCAGCGTTTCGGTGGCAAAGACCAGTAAAGTTTCCCGACGCGAAGAGGAGAGAATTCTTACATACGCGGGAGTGATAGAGGCGCGCGGACTCGCGTCGTCGAGGTCGTGTCTCGTAAAGGGTTAGCGTGAATATAAAGAGCCCGCCTCGGTTAAGAGAAAAAAATTTTGTAAAAAAACAAAAAAAAATATATATATATACATATAGAAATATAAAAAAAAAAATAAACGGAGAAAAGTACAAAGGCCATAGTGGCGAGGTTGGCGCGCGGATCCGACGACGCGCCCGGTCGCGAAGCGCGGCCCCTTAGGTGCATCCACGCGGCGTGCGCATCCACACGATATCATCTACGCGTGTTTCCTCAGCGTTATGTTTATGCGCTCTGGACATACCTTTATGTTCAACAGAGATATCTCGCGTGTGCATTCGCAGGTTATTATTGTGCGTGCCACTTTGTTGTAGCGAAGAGAGGGAGAGAGAAAGAACGCGAGAGAAAGAGTCGAGAGCGCGCAAGACCAGAACGAATGACGGTACACCCTTGACTTATTCTCGCATCCCTTTACAATGTTTCGTTCTTTTACCCGATTTCCGCGATTTTTATAACAAAATGAAGAAATTCGATCTTCTTAATTTTCGTTAAAATTACTCTTTACTAGGAAATATGAAAATTTAGTTCAAGCTATTATTTTTGCGAGATTTCGGCTCGTTATTCGTACCGCTCGATTCCGCGCAGATATACATCGAATCTCGCGAACGTTCTCGAGCAAAGTCTACACACACTCGATATACTCCGCATGACTTATTTGATTTTCCCACACTCGACGATCACAATTTATCCGCGGAATGCCTTTCGCATATTGTTCACGTTGCGACGCCTATATAGATATATTGATATACAGTTGGCGCGGTATCCGCCAGAGCGAGACGAAAGAAACGCAAAATGAAGGACAGGCACGACAGGCATTACACATATTATCCTATTATCGGAACTGTCAGGGGCTTGCGAGAAGCGTTCGCGAGTCGTGCGTTAGAGCACACAAACTCAACGAGACGATCAACACTCGAGATCTGAGGAATATTCTACCGTCCCGGGCGCGAGAGCGGTGCAGCGACGATAAAGCTCGGTAAGTATACACACACACACATACACACACACACGAGTTATGGAGAGTAAAGTCCACGAGACCTCGGCTCTGATTTTAACGATAATTAAATTAAATGATTATTTTTTAATTACTATGAATTTTTTCATTCCTTAAAAAAAAAAATCGAAATAAAACGTACCAAAATAAATTTGACAAACGTCTAAAGCCTGTCAATGGCTGGTACGTAGAGTCAACGATTGGTACATCGACCTTAGCAGCGATAGAGAGAAATAGAGAGCAGTAGAGGTAGGTACGTATACGCAAGCTCGATGGCGGGGGCAGGTATTGGCGCCACCTCCATCGCTCTGCCCCACACGAGCGGGTTAAACACGAGAGAGAGAGAGAGAGAGAGAGCGAGAGAGAGAGCAGACTTACGCCTAACGTCTCGCTCTCGCTCGTCTCTCCATGCTCGATTATGCGCTCCATCTCGCTCGATTCCCCCCACCCACGCATCTCTCTATCACCGTCTATCCTTAACCAGGCGCCAATGGCTAACTCGCTCACTCGCTCTCATCTCGGTTCGTGTGAGTAGCACGCGTGTATGAAAACACGAACGAACATACACACGCGCGTACAGGTTAGTCTGTGTGTGTGTGTGGTGTGTGTGTGTATGGTACCATGCTGGCTCTGGTTCTATCCCTCCGCATCCCCCTCTGTCGTTCCCACTGGGCCGCGCGCTGATGCTGCACAACTCTCCGAGCCTCGGACTAACCAAACCTAACCCGACGGTCCAACGTCATTCCACGCCGACTGACCACCACCGACGGCCACCACCGTTGTCGTCGTCGTCGTCGTCGTCGTGGTCCTCTCCTTCCTCGTCGTCGTCGTCGTCGTCGTCGTCGTCGTCGTCGTTGCCGTCGTTGTCGTATCCGTCGCCGAAAATAACCCGCGTGCAATTCACAACGTACTCGAAACGTTACTCGGGCGTTCTCTCTCGTGGTTTCCCGGCTCTTTCGCCGTCGGGGCTTTCACATATCCGACCCCTCGTTGAGATCACGAAACGCGAATACATATATATATATATATATATATATATATATATATATATATGTGCATATATAGCGTTAATACGTGTTTATATATACATATGTATGCGTATACCCCTTCTCCTTCGAGTCGCGAAGGAGAAGGCCGCGACTTTTTCAAATCGGCCTTTTCTCTCCCGCTGCCGCGTCGATCTCAATCGTTTTCTCTTTGGTTCCGCGTCTTGGCTCTATCGTGAAACTCGCGGGCCTCCCCCGCTCCTTTTGATCCCGGCCACGGCAATTCGGTCGCGCGCGCCACCCTTTCTCTCCCCACGAAAGGGAGAGAGAAAGAGAGACAGCGCCAAAGAGAGAGAAAGAGAGAGAGAGAGAGAGAGAGAAAGAGAGAGATAGATAGATAGAGAGAGAGAGGAAGGAGAGATATCCCGTTAATCGCAGCCGGACGTGCTCCAAGTCGAGGCTCGCGCGCGCGCCACGCCACCGAGAGATTGCCGTGAGTTCTTCTCCCGCTCTCCCATGTGAAGTCGCGGTGTGCTCCGCGCCGATCTATCAGATATTTGCCTCGTGTACTCCTCCTCGATGATATCGCGACGATAAAAATCGTAGGGGTGTTCTTTTTTTTTTTCTTTCGCGTTGTTTTTATCGCCAATTTTCCACGAGTCCGGCGACGAGATCCGGAGGGTCGATCGACGAGGGTGAGTGAACGTTATACCCTTATTGCGTTAATCGCGCACGGACGTTCGCCGAATCGCTCCGAAAACGAGGATAATTGCAAAAGTGCGCGAGTGAAAAGAGTCGTCAGTGAGCGAGTCGTCAGTGGATTTGTTGTTGACGCAATCAACGAGAACTTGACGGACGTGTGTAAATTGAGAAAAAAGAAAAAAGAAAAAGAAAAGAACGAGACTTTAAGACAGGATTAGGGGAGGGGGAAAGATGGACATGTCGGAAGATTGCTGGGACCACGTGGGTCTTCTTCAGGATGTCTCCGCTTCGGAGAATCCACCCCCTCACGGGACTCATCAACCCCCGGATTTTCTCTGCGTCCAGCAGCAGCAACCGCACGAGGTGAGTATTACAAAGAATCGCGACTCGCCGCGAGAGCTGGAGGACGATAGTTTTTTTTTAAACGGACGACGCTAAAAATAACTTTACCACGCGGCGTCAAAACAAACAAACAAATAAAAATGGGAGAAGTATTAAACTCGCCTATAAGTATGTTATTATTCATTAATAATCTTTCAAAAAGATTAATGTGGTGCTCGCGAGAGAAGTGTAAAGGTACGTCGAGTGGTTCTGGCCGGACAAGCGTGCCATGATTGATCTGACCGGTTGATCGAGCTGCTTCGAACGACCCGGGTAGGATTAAACACCCGAGCAAAGCCCAAATAAACGTGTGCTACTCGGACGAAAGGCGGTTGATAATTTAATTCGACTGAGTTTCGTGGCTCTGTCAGCCTTTTTTTCTCCCTCTCTCTCTCTCTCTTACTCATCGCCAAGTAAACTTTGGGCGCGTGTCGTGCCACTAAGCATGTGACAGACAGAGAGAGAGAGAAAAAAAGGACAGAGAGGAAGCAAGGTATAATGAAATAAGGGAGGAGAGCTCATTACGCAAGTTGACCGTCCGCGCGCTCGAGCACGAGAGATTCAAAAGTTATCCTAACGAAAATCAGGCTGAACTGTCCAACTCGTCGGGCAAACGCGCGCTAATTGGCTTCCATGACGAAATGTGTGCGACTGCTAGAGCGCGAGACCTAACTGGGCCTGGGCTTTTCGGGACGACGGGTACGGATCTCTCTGAGCCGAAGTCTCTAAGAGAGAGAGAGAGAGAGAGAGAGAGAGAGAGAGAGAGAGAGAAAGAGAGCTTCGAGGCGATCAACTCGTCTCGGTGAATTCGAGCGTCTACCTTTCTCCCCTTACGCCGTCGCGTACATTAGATTTTACCTTGACTCGCGATCTTTCATTCTCTCCTACGAACGAAACGAACAACAGCCCCAAAGATCGACAGGACAAATTGTCCGAATTCTATTACACATAAGACATGTGCTGTCGCGATGTTTCGCGCGTCTGGAATTTTAACTGTCTCGCTAAAAAAAAAAAAAAAAAAGGTAAAAAAAAAGAAGGAATTACAAAAAGTATATATGAGAAATCTGTGAAATACGTGTATTGACTAATTTCACACCTCGTCCTCGTGCGAACGACAATGAATCAATGGAAGAATTTAAAATTCTACGGTCTCGAAAGAAGGACGCAAAATTTTCGAAATATCTCGCAACTAGGAGAAATAGAAAACACCGGTCGGACAGGTGGAGGACTTGGATTATATATATATTTACACACATAGATAGAACAAGTATATATATATATATATATATATACACACACGTATAGAATGTGGTCATTCTTCAGAGACTTCTCCACCCGGCCATTACGTTTGTTTGTTTCTACAAAGGATATCTAAGGATCAAATAGGACTAGCGGTCAATGGGCCACGTATAATCATAGGATCTCTTCTTCGTTCTATATATATAAAGCAGATCCGCTCAATAGACCTCACCTGTGCTATATATATCTGCCTATAATAGCTATCCTAATAATACTAATACATGGCCTACTCTAGCAAAATGTATGGGTATCGTTCGATTTCGCCAATCTTTCGTTCCAGAGTAAAAACTATATATATATAAGTATATATATGTATATATAAGTTTAGTATATAAAACGAGAGATCCGTTTCAATTTTTGGAGGGCGCGCGCGTGTTCTCGTAACGAGGCCCGGCGGCCGTCGTTCGTCGAATTGGTACGAAGAAAAAAGAATCCCGAAAGAATAGGAAGAAGACACGCGCATATATATATATATATATATATATATATATAATTCATATGTATATCGAGACTGTAAAAGTGCGAGAAAGATAGATAGAGAAACGCAAGGATGCGAAGTGTACGTCCGAGTTAAACCGCGGGCGTTGGTCACGCTGCCCTGTAATCATCGACCGAAATTATAGGCATTTAGAGAGAGGGGTGCCCCGTGAATGAGCGGATAGGAAAGCTTAAGAATACGCACACGGGGGTATATATATCGGTGGCATCGACGGCACGGGGCGGTTTTTTTTAAAGCGCGCGAAAGACAGAGAGAGAGAGAAAGAAGGAAAGAGGGAAAGAGGGAGAAAAGAGTGAAAGAGACGCGAAGGCGCGCGTGCACCTTCACACACACGAGAGTCCTGAAAAACTTATTGCTAGCACCTCTATCGCGCTCCGGCGGTTTGCAGCCGGATCGAAGGGGCTCATGGTCGGAGAGGAACCTCGTGGACGAACAGACCACTCGAGAACGTCTCTTGCACCTGCTGCCCCCGGCCTCTTCGTGTACCCTTTTTCTTCGATCGGCACCCAGATTCACCTCCGATATCCGGCCACTCTCGTCGCATACGTCGCATGTCCCCTTCTCACGAGGGGAGATACCTAATATACATCAAGCGCGAGGAAGAAGAACGACGAGGTGTACGGGGATTATAAGAAAGAGAAAAAAAGAAATAAGAAAAAAACACGAAATTGAAGGTTTAAGTATAAGGGTGTGTCACGAATACGTCGGATCTTATCGCACGTGTGCCCGTAAATTATAAATTTTGTGAGAATTCAGCGATCGTACTTTGTTAAATTTCGGTCGACGATCTCCTCGTTTGCACCGACGGACGTACGCGATCTTTCGATTTGTCGACAATCGATGGTGACTCCTTCGGAAATATCGAGTTTCTAGTCATTTTATGAAAATAATCGTGATGGAGAACATTTTGAACTCCGACGAAATTTCGTTTTTGTAAATTGTCAATTTTCATCGAAGTGAAAATATTGGAATAACACGTGCATTTTTTTACGGGTGTCGTGATTTACATTTTTATTTTTTTGTTTATTAATCGAAAGGATTAAATTCTCATTAATCCCGTGCTCGAAAATTGTTTAACCCGCGGTCGTTGGGCCGACCGTAGTTGCGGCCGCGATGTCGCGGTGTCTACTCTCGAGGGCTCACGTATGACTTTCCCACGGGGAGACACCACGATCGCACCTGTTTGTCTCGGTCCGTCTTTATTTTCTCGGTGTGGCTATGTGTGGGAATATCCCTGGCGATTATTAGGCATCGGCCATAGGCAAAGTCTTTGGTTAACGTGCGCGAAGCGATATACATAGCTACTATATAGCTGGCGTTGCAGGCGCCGATTTTTATATTCCTCGGGCGTATCCAGGGGGTCTCTCTTTTCCTTTCTCTCTCTTTCTCTCTCTCTCTCTCTCTCACTCTCTGGCGTATACTCAAGCTCATCGATGATGCGAGCATTCCTTCGACGTCGTCGTCGGCTCTGCCACCTTCGATCTTCTCGCGGCCGCTCGTATTATGGGCCGAGGACCATGTGAAAATTTTTACGTGGGAGCGCCCGCGATACATCGCGACTCGACTCTGTGCGTCTACGTCGACGCAGAGATTCGTGAGAAAAAAAGAGGTTCGAATTGACACGATGCAATGTTACCGAGCTACCGAATAATTCCGGGGTCGAGTCACGAGCGTGAATATATTTTTGTAGCCCTAATGGCATTACGATCGAGTTCAATAAAATTCCTTCGAAAAAAATGAAAAAAAAAACCTTCGATCAAACCCTTCCATTCTTATTTTTCATTTACTTTCGGTTATTTGTTCAAAAATCAGATAATACAATAAATTCGATGAGTCATCGTGTATAAAAACATTAATGAAAGATCGCAGTTTTATGAACTGAAATACGGTTTGTCCGTCGACTAGCCGGGAAACGAATGAATTCGAAAATCGTGAAACCATAACACGTTGGTAACTCGGCTTAAAATTAAACTGCGCAAAATTGTTGAGTCTCGTCCAAATAAAGCGCGCGTTAATGAAAATTCTCCCTTCGCGACTCTCCAACTTTCGAACCCACGTTGCGAAATAATTGTCCAGTTCATTCTCTCGCGGGCGAGCCGGAGACTCATTAAAAATTGCCCATTGCCGAAAGATATTTATAACATTCGCGACAATAGCTCATTAATTAATACGACTGAATCGTCGAGCACTGTCCTGTGGCACGGTCAGCCTATTAGAAGAGATCGCAGGTGTCCAACACCGCTTGCGCGCCTGGAGGGTGCGCGCGCGCGCACACACACATACACACGCACACACACACGCACACATATATATATATATATATACGATGAGACAGTATCTCGATGGCAAGGATATCTCGAGCGGTGCATATTCATGCGACGAGAATAAGCGACGTCGTGGCGTCCAAGCGAGAGAAAGAGCGCCGAAGAGAAAGAGAAAGAGAGAGAGAGAGAGAACGAGAAAGGGAGTAAGCGTTAACGACCGAGGCGTGTAACGCTAAATTTTCGTGGCGTGTCTCTGTCCAGTTATCCACGCAATAATCTGTCGTCGCCGGGGTGTTGGAGTAAGGAACTATAATCCCGTAGTGGTACGACAGCCGATTTATCCCAGGCCTCATTAATAAAACTCTAATGTATATAATGCAAAGCACATACCTATCGTATCTCCATCTATCGCTTTTACCCTGCTGCGCGAGAACTTATCCTAGCCCCGATACGGACTCCAATGCCCGGCTGTACATCGCACGATTCGCGAGTCCTTTTAGATAAGGTCTCACTCGTATTTATATATATATATATAAATATATAGATATAAAGCTATATGTATAAAATACCACCCCCACGAACGCCTTCCGTCGCTTTCAACGTTCACGAATCTCGAACGCGCGCGGGTTGCACAGTTCGCACGGTCCCTCGTTCCGCCATATTCTCTCTCCTCCAACCGTCATCCCCCGTCTCTCGAGTGTCGACAGATCCGTCGCCCATACACCGGCTCTATATACGCGCCGCTACTCGCTTCAACATCCCTCACGAATCCGCTGCCTCGACTCCACTCGAACGTTTCAACCCCCTGTGACACTTCCTCGCGTTGATTCTCACATTATACATAATACACACACACACATATACAATAAATATATATATATTTGTGTGTACGTGTATGTGTCGATGCGTAGGTGTACGGACGTACTCTCGTCTAGTATTTTGTTAACATCCACTTTGTGCTTATTTTTTTCGTCCATTTTCAACCCTCGACCCTCGTCCCGCTTATTCATAGACAACTTTTAGCCTCTTGCACTTGTCATGCACTTGTCGCGCACGCCCTGCGCATTAACCCCCTCACCTATCCAACCCCCCCGGTACACATCCTCGAGTTACTCAGGATTCTCTTCCGATCGGTGGGAATTTTAAGAGCGAAGGAGAGAGCGAGAAAGAGCGAGGAGGAAAATATTGCTCGGGGCACATTGAACAACGAGGTCGAACGGTTGCGGCTTCCTGCGGGGGAAAAACAGTCGTTCGGGGTACACACGTGACACGTGCATCCCGCATCCCGCATACTATAGGTGGAGCATAAATATAAGCATATATATATATATAGATGTGTGTGTGTGTGTATTTCTTCACGAGTGCACGAACGTAGGCGTCCGGGACACGTGTACGACGTCGTTCGTCAATGTCGTCGTAAGAGTTTCCGAGGAGAAAGAAAGCCGACGGGATATATCGTACCCCTCGCGAAAAATTAAGTGTTCGCGCGATCATCGTTACGTTACGTTGTGTCAAAGCCGCAAACTTTTGGTCCTTGAAACGTGCGCGAGACACGCGTTCGCGCGATCGTCACGGTGCCCAGGATTATATGGAGAGGTTAGGGAACGGAGAGTCGAGAAAATTAAGTCTCCCGTACGAGAAATATTACGATTGGGCGCCGTCGCGTGAGAATCTCGAGAAATCGTTAAAGCTCGAACAAGCGAGACGTGAAATAAACACGCGTCGATAATCACGATGAGAATTTTTCAATTCTTTTTTAAACAGGATAAATACGGTTGAAATTGAATGGAAACACAATTTTGAGATTATTTTCATCTTTGAAATTGATGAAATTGCCGGTTTAATATATTAATGAAAGATTTCGTTATCGAATGGGATACTTCTCATTGTCTAGGACATTGCGGAGAGTGGATGTACAATGCGAATGAGTACGGTCGAGGAACGAAGGTATTTTAGTCTGTCTCAAACCGAGTCTCTTGGTTCTGTTTCATTAGTTAGCTCTAAGCATTCTGCTCCTTCATCCCCCTCCCCTTCTACCTTGTAACTCTATCTCTCTCTTACAGTGTGTAGAAACTCCTATGCACATTACTGCTTGTATATCCCTCCTCTTACCCTCCTATCCTCCTTATGCCGTTGTTCCCTCTCGAGTTATGACGCAACAGTTTGCGCCCCTGGGGAACCACGAGGCCAAATGTTTCGTATATGTATGCTCACCGGCGTTTCCTCTATTGCACAGCTCTCTGAGAGTAAAAGAGAGTGAGAGATAGGAGCGGAGGCAAAGAGACAGAGAGAGAGAGAGAAAGAGAAAGAGGATGGGAGAGAGGGATGGAGAGAAAGTCTGAGCGAGAGAGGGAAAGCTCTCAGAGCAGACGAAACTCGCCATGCAAAGTTTAAAGCTTCGAGTTTAACGTACGTACTGGGATATCTCTCTCGACGTGTTAATTCGGGGTGAACACGAGATAGAGGCGGAGCAGAGGAGAGGCTCTTGTTAAAATAGCTAGGCAGCGTCTCGTGTGTCTCGCGAACACAAGCGCGCACACACTCGAGAAAGACAAAGGGAAAGAAAAAAACGAGCGATTGCAGGGGAAAGAAGCCGAAGAATGCGCATACAACGAGAGAAATAGAAAAAGCCAGAGAGAGAGAGAGAGTGGTAGTTACGAGAAAAAAAGAAGAAGAAGAAAAAACGTAAAAGGGATTTGCGGAATAGGAAAAGGCAGAGGCAATGAGGCGACGGCGGGAAAACGATTCCTCAACGGGTCGTTCGCTTTCGTCTTTTCGTACGGTTTTTCGTTTCTATACGGAGTAGCTACAGACTAGTGTCGAACACACTCACACTCGGACGCCGTCAACCCTCTTTTCGCCACGGAGCCACTTTCCCGCTTATTCAGCAATGATTCAATTCGGATGTGCTTTTTACGCCCGGTGGGAGTTGCCAAGTCGAATCGTATTTATACGCGTGCGCATATCCGTGTCAGTGTGGGTGCGTGTGTGTATGTTTGTATGAGTTTGTAAGAGACCCAACCACACTCTACTTTTTTCAGACCACCCTATATATATAGCAATCATGTGTGTGGTGTTGATGGTGCCGGAGGTTCGAACCGCTGCCTCTGGGGTGTGTAGCCGTGAAAGTAATCCCGCACGGGAAACAGATTGCCCGCTGGCATTCATTCACTCTATACATCTTATATATATATATATATATATAGTTGAACTGTATCTATGTATATATGTATAGAGAACTGAGGTTTTCCTTTCTTTCTCTTTTCTCGCTGAGAATCGCTCCCTTTTTCGGGGAGGGATGTTCGCAATGGTTATATTCCTCTTTTTCTCGCCTCGTTTCATTCATTTTCTCGATATGGAGAGAGAGAGAGAGAGAGAGCCGTTATATACCGTGAGAGAAGATAGATGTGTTTTTTTTCTCTCCAGGGTTACACCTACAGCGGGACTTCCCTCGAATTAACCAACGAATTGCCGATTGTATAAAGAGGAAGAGGGGGGGGGGGGGGGCGCTATGTATATTGGTATTTCGTATGTATACTTGGTGTGAACAAAAAAGAAAAGAAAATAGAGAAGCTGGGGGAAGAAAATAAGAGCGTCAGGCGCGCGTGCCCCGCGAGTTTTGGATACAACTGTTATAATGCTTTGAGAGTTTGAGGGAACGTACGAGTCGGTTTGGTAAAAAAAACGACAACTCTCGTATGTGTATGGTTGTAACTTAATATATATATATATATATTTGATTGCAATGATACATGTATCGGTTTTCGGTTTTCGAGTGTTTCATGTTGTATATATATATATATATATATATATATATATATGTATATATATTTATTCATATAAACACGAAACACTCGCTCTTGGCCCGATGTCGTCTTCCCCGTCTTACTCGTAGTCGGTCGCATATTAATACGCGCTCTTGGTGTTGTTATGTATACGATGTTATAGAGAGAGAGAGAGAGAAAGAGAGAGAAAGAGGGAGAGAGCCAGGAGCTAAAGCCAGCTGCCGGCTCGTTTGCAGCACGCGAGCCCCGAGCTCTCACCTGTAACGTATAGTCTCTCTCTCTCTCTCCGCAGCTCACCTCGCTCTTATCCGCTTCCTCTTCTATAACGTCGTATATCGCTGCTTCGTTCACTCGCCACGTTACTTTTTCCTTATCCCGCATGCTTCGCGCATCCTTAATTTTTTTTCCTGTTTCTTTCTTTCTTTCTTGTTTTTTTTTAATTTTTAAATTCTATTATCTACCCACGGGGATACGCTCTCTAGCCGGTATTACCGATACACAAGGTGGACGGCCTTAAAGTCACTGACGCATTAATTGTATACTCGTTTTCGAAAAAGTTGCAAGGTGCTATGAAAAAAAAATGTGTCGCGATGAAAAAGATACGTCGTCTTAGCCATGTGCGCTCGGGAGAGAATTTCTTGTTCGACATTCAATATATAGCGATCGGAAATAATGTTTATGCGAAAAATAGGAATTAATTCAAAAGTCATTAATCAAAATAATATTAAAAACATTATTACTTACGTTGAATTATTCGCAAATAAATTTTCGATCGCAAAAAATCACCTACTTTTTCATTTTCTTTTTCTTTTTTTATCGACCGTCCTACGTGCAATATCTTACGGAGATTTTTTACCGTCGATTCGTTTCGGCAAACCTCGTTCAACGCACCACGAGGAAATAACGTTCGAATTTAAAATGCGCGATCTCTCGTTCCTTCTTTTAATATTTCGTTTTATTTTAATATAAGAGTTGCTGACTGATATCGATGTAGCGATGTATATCCCCATGGTCGAACATATAACGCTTGGCGTGGCGTGGCGTGCAGGGAGAAGATCGAGACGACGCGGAGAGGTAAGAGAGAGAGAGAGAGAGAGAGAGAGAGAGAACAAAATTGCAAGAGTGCGCATATATAATATTGCATATATATAACACGATAATAAATTATCACGAACGTGTGCGTTAACGGTGTTCGCCATGGATATTTGTTAACTAGATGGAGAGTAGGCGGTGGAATACTTACGGCGTCATTATGCTCGCATAAAGTGGTGCATCGGTGCATATATGCGAAGAGGTCGTCCCCGGAGCTCTGGTACACACCGCCACGGCGTCTCCTGTGGACTCGCGCCGATCGATCCCTAACACATATGCATACCGATCGTTCGTTCTAGCTTTAGCAACCAAGTTGTGTATGCAACATATATATATACCACGACGATATACACGCCGGTTATATACCGTGGCATGTATCTTTTAGATTATACATAGGTATAAGAGTCGCAACGATAAATCCTACATCTACATAATACGAGTTAGGCTATCGAGACTGCAACGGCTACTCTTCGATTAACGACGATCATCATTTTTCTCCTATAGCTCAACATTCGTAATTCGCAATAAAATATATAAATCGTAGATTTATTTTTGTTTTTATCTTTTTTTTCATCCAATAAATCAGATTTATTTTATTGTATAATAATTTCGATACAATGTTTATACGGATAATGAAATAATGATAATAGTTTTTTATATAGTAATTATTTATATATTTTATGATCGAGTAGTCCCGTCGACGTGTGGGAGGAACGTAACGATCGTTATTAATCGACGAGTGAATTCGACGATCGAAATACATATTTCATACGCAAGTAAAATTTGTCCGAATTTCTTTTTTCTAATCTGTTTTCCTTTGTGTTTATCCCCGTTTGATCCGTTGTGTAGTCGAGACACGAAGCACTTACACTTGGATCTATTCTCGGATGATGTATTCTCTCTCTCTTTCTCTCTCTTCTGTGCAACGATGCCTATTTCGTCGACGTCGTCGTTGTCGTATAGTTAACGGCGATAGAATCTCCAGTGAGAGTTGCTGCGCCATGCGTATGTCCCTTACTACGCGTTGCTAATGTCGCGCGCGACCGTTTCGCTAAGTATTAATGGTCGTTTCGTGTTAAGAAGTCGACTAGTCCCATGCGTCACGCTCGCGCACGCGCACTCACTCGTTAAACGTTTGCTGCATGTGAGCACTCCACTCTTTCTCTCTCGCCCTCTCTCTCTCTCTTTCTCACACATACACACACACTATTAGGCCGATCTATGTCAGCGAAATGCCGAAATAGAAATAAACAGACAATAAAACTTTCAAGCCTCGAGGCTAATATCGGAAAATGGCGAGGTGATATGCGTTGTCCTGATTTTTTACAGATTTTATCTTATTTGATTTTTAATTAAATGAAATTCAATGTCACGCGGCTGGATTCAATTTCTTATTTTACAATATCTAAATGTTGCTATTAAACAAAATTACCATTCAAACTTTCTAAATTCTCACAAATTTATAATTTCTAAGAAAGAAAGAAAGAAAAAACAAAATCACCGGAAACAAATAAAAGTCTCGTCTACGTTAAAGATTTTGACCCCTAGGCCATTTCTTTTACCTCGCGCAGCTTGCCGGCGAAACCGCGTGATGCAGGCTCTCCGTGCACGAGCGTATTGAAAATAAAAGAAGGTTCCTTTTCCCCCCGATTAGGCTTTCATTGATTGAATAAATGATGGTATAAGCTGCGATACGTGATAGACCAACTATCTCGCGCCCGGTCAGGGAATTATTGCCTTGCCTCATTCGCTCTTTCTCTCTCGCTCTCTGCGGTTTTAATATACTTTCCCACGCGTGCTTCACGCCATGAGAGAGTATGGGCCGGCCTCGACCTCCAGCAGCAACTTACGCGCCCGGGCCTTTGCCATATCCTTTCTTACATTCTCTCTATATTGTACACTATGTATATACTTATAGCTATATACCTTGTATAATGTATACCTATAGATTTTACATGCAGCACTTAACGGGAGCGTTGTTCTCTTCTCTCCGAGAGTCCGATGATTGTGCGCACCCCGCACGCATTCCTATATATATATATATATATATATATATATATATATATATTTGTATGTGTGTGCATATATACACATAAAGACAGGGGTAAAGGTGCCAGGCCTTCCCGACCGCCCGGTAGTAATTTAGCCGGATCTGCATATTTTAACACGAACACTTCCGTCGATCATTATCCTACGTTCCAACTCGAGCATCCTCGAGCCCAAGTATCGTAGACTCTCCGCCAGTTCTTGGCCTCTCGTGTGTTCTCCTTTCGCCCAAATTATTCCGCCTATGGCAACTCGACACAAACGCTTAACGTACACTTGCGACTCGCTCCAATCGTCATTATCGAGATTTTTATTATCGTTTCGATTGAAATGGTAGATTGACAAAAAATAAAAATAAAGAAAACGTCAATTTGGCTCGATCGTTTTTTATTCGATGGTCAATGATCGTCCGGGTATGAACGGGTGTGTTCTAGTTGTTTGTTTTCACGACGATCGCTGTTGGCTTCATTAAGATCAACTTGTCGACTTGATTGGGGTTGAAAGAAAACTGCACGAGGGGTGTGTTTTGTATTCTTTCGCTGAAGCGAGCATGGATGCTTTTGTAAATCTTTATCTTTCTCTCGCTCATTCTCTCCCTCTCTCTCTCTCTCTCTCTCTCTCTTTCTCTCGTAGTTGCTTCTTGCATTATGAATCAGCTACTACGGTAATGACCAATTCATTTTCTAGAAACACACGTAACATCGAAGCGTGCGCGCAATGCTCGAAGGCTTCGTGCTTTCGAGCACGTACCTATTCTCGATATCCTGCCGAGCCTTGATATACCTATGTATCACCGTTATTATCACGATTACTATCGCGTCCGTACGAAACTTCGTGTCACGCTATTTTATCAAAAAATCACGAAAGTAATTGTCCTCGTTTTATTTGTGATCGTGATCGCCCCTCGAATTTAAGATCGAACGACGGTGAAACGTAAAACATATTTTCACCATTTTTCCTACCCATGTAAGATTTTTTATCGAGTTTCGAAATAGTACGATATTTTTAACGTCACTTTTGACGTCACTGCTCGAACATGAACCAACCGTTAGTACATTGTCCAATAATGCGTTTCAAGGGAAGGCGTTACCACGGAGATGAGGCGGTAGGCCAGTAATGGAGTATATACGTATATAGAAGCAAGCTCGAGTGAAATGGAAATGCGTGGACAGCAGCAGGATACGGGGAAACCCCGTAGTTACGTGCTGTCGTTGATGGGACGAAGAGGACGAGAGGACGACGACGACGACGACGATGATGATGACGTCGACGACACGAGGCAGTTTCAGCCCTTCTGCGTTTGTGGCGCGTTTAGATGGGTTGCAGGGTAGTGAGAAGGAGAGAGAGAGAGAGAGAGAGAGAGGGAGGGATGTTTCAAGCATGCCGGGTTTCGATTCCCGTCGGGCTGCAAAGAGGCCCTTCGTGCGGTCTCCCATGGTCGTTTCGTGTCACAAGCACTTCGATAGCTCTCGCGCAATCACACAGGACCAGAGAGTACCCCACCGTAACCCCGAAGGATGTCGAACTGCCGAGAGAGGAATTTCGTACGACCGTCACAGAGAGAGAGAGAGAGAGAGAGAGAGAGAGAGAGAGAGAGAGAGAGAGGGAGAGACAAAGAGAGAGAGATTCTCAACAGTCTGTCCCTCCTTCCCTCTTCCTCTCTCTCTTTGCTCTGGCATCGATAAGAGCGCTTTGCTCAAGAAATTCCTAACTGAGGAGAGACAAGCTCGAGAGAGTACATATATATATCGGCTGCTCGAGACTTTGGAATCGAGCGAGAGAAAAAGGAGAAAGATAGAGCAAAGTGTAGGAGTGAGACGAAAAGCACGAAAGATGTAGTAGGGAAAAGAAGTTAAAGGGAGGGAAGGCGAAGCAATGTTATATAGGAAAGGGGAGCAAGGGAGCAACGCTGAGCGGTGCAGTTTATTTCGGTCGGGTTAATTAGTGTTGCCTCGCGAGGTTTACGGTTGACATTTCGTTGGTTCGTTGGTTCGTCGTCTTCGGTCGTTCTCTCTATCCTTCTCTTTTGGGCTCGACAAGAGGGCACCGGATCGGAAAGGGGTCTGGGTGGGGTATATGGAAGGGGATTGCCTGAGCGAGCCGGCTTTTTTACGGCGACATACTGGTCGGCCATACCGAGAGAAAGAAAAAGAGTGTGTGTGAGAGAGAGAGAGAGAGAGAGGGATAGAGACTCTCTCCGTGCTTGATTCTCTTATGCCAGTAAAGCTACCAAGAGACGCCAGCGAAGAAGAGTTGAAAGAAGAATAAGAAGAAGAAGAAGAAGAAGAAGAGAAGGAAGAAGACGAAGAAGCAGTTTGAAGCACGGCGTTCGCGCCAGTGGTCTCGCGCCCCAATAAAACTCTGAGGGTTTTCGAAGGCGCCAGGCAATCGTCTGGACCTCTCGAGAGAGCTTGCTTCACGTCGTACCAGCTCGCGGTATTTTTCTTTGTCTTTTCTCCCCACCTCTCAACCCTTATTCTCTTATTACTCAAAAGCTTATTGCCCCTTCCCCACGTTCCTAAAGGGTCTCCATCGAAATAACGTAACAGTCCATACGGAATTGTGAGGGCCCTTACATACTGCTTAACGAATAATACATATATACTTTTGTTCTATCCGCGGGAAAAGCCGGTGTGAACACATCACACCGTTTTACTGCTGAGATTAGGCTCCAGAGCCTTTATAATTCGACTGGATATATACATACATAAATATATATATATATATATATATATATATACATATACACGGGAGACTGACAACCACCGACTATATTTTGGAGCTAGTCGTAAAAATCTTTGGGACCTGGGGAATATCTCTGAAAAACGAGAGAAATCTTATGGTGTGTTTGACGCGAGCCTACAACGACGAGGAACCGTGTAGACGGTGAGGATCACGTAAAGCCTAGAGATAAGAACGGAGTCAACTTCTGGTCCCGATCGAGAGAAAGAAAGAGAGAGAGAGAGGAGTCAGGTAAACCGTCCTTTGTGGCCAAGTTTTTCAATCCTGACATTTTCTCTATCTTTGACGTTTTATACAACGGGCTCTGCCTCGTAGCTTTTAACTTTGCCTCGAACCGCAAAACAAACTCGAAAAGCACGAACAAAGCTCGGATATGTACATCAGCGACAGAGAGAGAGACAGAGATTTTTCGTTTTTTTTGTTCTTCGTCAAGGGGAGAACAAACAGACAAATCTCAAGTGCCAACAATGCTTTCGGTTCGCTCATCGGTCGCTTATCAAATCCGGAAACTCTATAGCCACGACCGTGAGCTGTCAACGTTTCAATATCTGTTTTTTCTCTCTCTCTCTCTCTCTCGCTCCTTCTCTCTTCCTCGTTCCTTGACTCGATACAAGACGTCTTACAACGCCGCGCGAAGAAAACGATATTATGCCCCGGAAAACACGTTAGGCTTTCATTAACATTTGATTGTCGATTGGCATTTACAACCGAGGTTCGCTTCACGGAGTCGGGTTTTACGCGGGAGGCGCCCCCGTAACGCGAGATGATGATAATCACACAAGTGCGGAGGTTGCCCGCGTGACGATGGAAATCGATACTCGTTGTGTGTTGTCTCGACTGCATGACTCGACTGTCCACGTATACGCCCCGTTTTCAATCCTCGTTGTAGCATCGCACAATTATATATATGCAAAGCGCACGTACCTACAACGAGGGTGTCTCTCGTTTAACATCGAGTATTGAGTGAAAATATTGCGGTCTGCGTGTAATTCGACAGTTTGCAATGTAATTCGTGGGATTGAAACAATATCGCGTATAAGGGTTGGAGTTGGAGGAAGGAAGGGGAGGGACGAAACGACGAGATATATTTTTTAAATGGTTCTCGTTTTGCGATTCGCATTGGATAATAATCGTGAAAACTATAACGTTTCTACCTGAAATTACCATAATCTACGAATGTATGAATAATCAAACATTCGCAGCAGGATGATACCGAACAGGGGTTGCGAACATTAAAAAATTTCGCATCAAACGTGAGCCAGATATTACCCAGTTTTATCTCGAAAAAAATGACCCTTCTTTTACGTACGAATAAAATAAAAATTATTAAACAATATTCAATAGCAATTTCGCTCCCCATTTTGTTGCCGAGGGTAGTTTTGCGCGAGCAAATGATTATCGCGGATCGATTTCATCGATCGGTCTAAATGACGAGAAACAAAATGTAGAAAATTTCACAGTTCGTCGAGTGCTCACGTTTGAAACAGCTATTAGGAAGAACTTACGGGGATTTTTGGCTCGGTTACGGATCAACCCTCGGGGGGTACCACGCTGACTCCTCAACGACAAGCTCCGAGCCGAAGATTTTCGTTAAGGAGTCCAAGTTTTCGACAAACAGATAGTATGTCCGATCGGTTGTTGTCGGAGGGGCGTGAGCCGGCAGGTCACTGGGTTTACGCGAAGGGATGGTTTGTAAATCATTCCGAGGACCCAGAGTGGCGCGACGAAGGGAAAAAAAACTGTTCGGACCCAGGTAGTCGTCTCGCATACCATCCGGTATCCGGTACGGTTGTAACTACCGCGTGCCTAAATCGCCTGTGTTACTAGACGGATATTTCGGGTCTCCACGCGTGTATCTGCCTCGCTAGGTTCGAAGGAAGGTATACCTACGAGGTCATCTTATCTGGCATCCCCCGTACCCGTGTAAGCAGTCGAGCGACTCTCGTGCACTCGGGGACCTGTCGTCTAATCCTATTAGCCCGCAAGACCCCGCGAGGCTTACCCGAGTTTCCCTCTCCCCCCGCCCTGTCGCCATATCTCAACCGTTCCTTCGATTTTCCATTCGTCTTCTCACTGGCCCCCCCGTTACATTCATTGCTTCGTGGGACATTCGACGGAAGTGAACATCACTTCCGCATAGGACGACCGACGGTCGTCCGAGGTACGAGGGGTTAACCCCAAATGGTATATCGGCTAATAGTCCGTGAAATTATTGCAAATTGCTCCGAGCCTCTCCCAGCTGCATTTTCCGATCTGTTCCCGGATTTCTTTCTCTCGAACATGAGAAGATCGGCTTATCCTTCCCATAGACAAACGGAATTATCCGTACGCCGTTGCGCAAAAAAAGAAGAAAGAAGAGGTACAAGGGTACGCTGCGGTCACTCGGACGAATTATAAGTTAGTACTGTTCGTACCAATTTGAGCCTCTCTTCGTCTTTGTTCCCGCAAATGTCGGACAAACGTAAATACACATACATCGGAGGAGAGAAAGCCTGCGGCGAGGAATTTGGCACGGGATCAGCCGAACGGTAGAGAACTCGCATGGAAATCCTCGGCACATATAGTAGAAGTGAAAGACAGAAGGGAGGTAAAGGAGAGGGTAGAAAACGTGAGATTTATTCAAGTCCCCGGCAACGGGGTTGACAAGAGTCGACTCGCGTAAACACACTCGTTCCTCCTTGTTCTCAGTTGCTGTTTGTTGTGCAGGGGAGTCTCGAGAACGAGGGAGTTGAGCACAGAGGGAAAAGAGTACGAGGATTTTCCGTGGGTACAGCGGGGGTTGAAGTGGGGTGGATGTTTCGCCAGAGGGTTGGCTCAATCGAGGGATGAAAATAGTAGTTTCACGCTAGTTTCCACGCTGAAAATGGTGGGGTAAATCTGCCGAACGACGTGTGGGCGTGGCGTAACGGCTAGGCTACGCCCATGAACAGCAAGAAGAACCAATGACGAAACGATTCAACGCCCAACGGGATGTCTCGGTGAGCTGCAGAAGTTCCCGGTATTGGACGAACCACGAGCGAACCCACCCACTGGCTGAAGAGTGGGAGCAGCTTTTGGTTCACGATTCACTCGCTAGAGGGTGATTCGGACGAGGCGAGTTGGAAGCCCCTGAAGTGGTGTGGGTAGAGTCGAGTCAGTCGTAGTCTGGAGAGCCCTGAGACAGGGACAGGGGACGGATCGTACGTACGAAACACGACGACGGGCAATAAGCCTCTCTCCGCTCGCTGTGTAACCAAATTTTTCCACTCGCGTGTATATACGAACAACAACAACAACAAACAGCGACGAATCAAAAACTTGCTAAGAAAACGTGTCTTAACCCTGTGCATCGTCCGATCGTTATTATTATTTATATATATATATATATAACTATATATACACATATATATATATATACATATATATACATATATACATTATATATATATATATGTTTTCATCTTCGAAAAAAAAATTGCGCGCATCGTCGATCGCCGTTTCATAGTTTTTCCCGCGAGTCTCGGTGGTGCGTAAGAATCGTTACGGGATAACGTTGTTATTTTCACGATCGCAGTGTCATCGAGGCCCATCCTGTGTCGTGAACAAGCTCGTGAATCAGCTGGAGTGGTGATTCGTCGATCGAGAATAATCGTAAAAAGGGGGAGAAAAGCTCGGCGGGGGTGAGAAAGAAAGCAACAGGGGCAAGACATGCGGTCGAGACGGATCGGTGGATGCATCGGCAACAGTTCGAGAAGAAGGATGCCCTGATGACAGTCCTGTGGGCTCGGGTAAACAAGTCACGCAACGGATCTCCTCGGAGTCCGCTTATTAAGAAATTTTTTTTTCACGGGGGTGCGAGGGCCCTTCCCTCGTCGAACCGACGGCATCGTCTCGATTTTCCGTCCAAGAGAGAGAGAGAGAAGGAGAGACTCGAGTGAATCTACGAAGTGTCCAGTGCGCGTACGTGCTTAGTGCTTGCTATTTAGTGTCCCCTTATTATCCATCTAACCCCCTCCAGCGGCAACCCTCTACATCATCGTCGCTACGCACGAGGGGGACTTGATTATTAATTAACCGAGGAACACGCCCGTGACATGTCGGCGTACGCTCAATTCGGATATTCGTATCCGTCGGCCTCACAGGTAAGCTCTGTCGATCATCGTTTTTTTTTTTACGATCAACCCTATCCCCCCTTACCTTCTCGTCTAGCCGATACATTTTCATTCGAGCGACGAAACATCCATCGTTTCATTCACGACGTTCGATAAAACCTTCTTATTTTCACGATGCATCGTTGCGTTTCGTCGAGTTTAAATTATACGAATTAAAACGTGTATCGATGGAGTTGCGCGAGGCGCACCTGCTCTTTGGCGGAACGCAGAGCGACGGCCGTCGCTTCACAGAAACGTACGGTCGTTCGTGGATGCGCGTGTATATTTCTCAATACGTCGTGTGAAAGTAGCTATATGCTTCGAGGCGAACGGACAAGGTCCATTTTTCAAGCCTACGGGAATCCTATGAATCCTCGACATAGACGCGTCCTCCTCCGTGCATAGCTTCGTGTAATCCTCCATCCTTTTTCCCGCTTCCAGGACGTACCGATATATATGTACGTATAGCTATATACATACACAAGGTACACATGTATATATATGTATATATATATATAGATATATAGGAATATAGGAATATAGTATTAGAAGTCGTTTTAGCGGGTATAGGATCGAGTCCGCGACCGCATTGCTGGTGTCGCAGACTGGCCTGTTACCCAATCGTGCCGCACGCGTTACTCAACCAAAACTTTCTTCTCGTGTTCCGCGTCTGGAACCAGGGACAACGCGTGCTCGTACTAATATATCACGATAGATGAAAATGTCGCTTGGTGAGAAAAGTGATTATACGGGGGGAGGGGCAGGGAGGCGTGGGGTTGGAAACACGCTCCGGGGTATATTTCGTCGATTGGATCTATACGGTAGTATAGATCCAATCTATACGGTACCCTTTCCCTCCCCGCCTTGTTCATTAATATCTGTCCCGAACTATCCGGATCTTGTTAATTTTGTTTCTAGATGGTGAAAAAAGTGTCGCTGTTTATGGATGAAGCAGACACATGTTTCACTTGTTGACAATAATTGACGGGGCACTGCGAATTGAAATTTATGTTCCTTATAGATCGTTTTTTTTTTCTTTTCCTTTTTTCAAATCGTTTTTTTTTCACCACGTCGACGATTGTCGGAAATAACGTCGTGGGAAATAATTCCGCGTATGCCGATGATAAATTATAAATTAGTCAAACATCAACGTGGTAGATTTAACGAACGCGTGTTCCACTCTTATCGTGCTAATAACCGGGATATATTAACCTTACGACAGGTTCGTTTATCGAATAAAATCGACATTATTCCGGAATCGTGTCGCCACCTTTAATCCGCGACGACCTTTTACTCGTTGTTTTATACACACACACCCACTTATATATATATATATATATACACGTACATACGTATATTGTACATACATATGTATATACGTGTATACATAGGTCGTTGAAAAATAGCCTCTCCACGTCCAGCGTTATGAAATTCAATTGTCTTTTCATGAATCGCATTACGATGCTTTCGAGGCTTTCCAACAAATGACACGGCTATTTGTGTTTCGCGAACATTGTTTCGAACCCGCACGCGCGCGCGTGCGCGCGATCGAGGCAACGGATATTGGAAATGGGCATGCACATAGCGACGTGTACTTTCATACGCGTTCGCTTTGCGTATATTGAGAAATATAGAATCGTTGGTGCGTATAGTAGAAAACGGGACGGGCTTTTATCTGAATCGAGGCGCGAAAAGCTGTCACCTCTCTCACGCTCTCTCTCTCTCTCTCTCTCTCCCTCTATTTCGCTCGTTCCCTCCCTCGCTGTATTTTTGTTCGTTCGAGGGCGCGAGCTCTCGGCAAAGCATCGGTATAATTGACGAAACGAATTCACGTCGGTCCTGCGATCGTTATGTATATATATATATATATATATATATATATATATGTTATATATGTATATATAGGAGAACACATCGCAGAGCTCACCTCGCCGTCACCTCTCGTCGCGCGTATATGCCCTTCTCGCACAGCCGGAAAACCGGTTGTTCTCCACAGGTGCACCCGCTTCTTCCACGCACTCTTTGGCTTCACACTCGGCGCGTAAAACCGGCCGAAAGAGAACCACTCGAATGCCTAACTCGACTCGTGCCAAATATACTTTGTTTACACGATAAATAATAAATAATATTAATACGCACATACGTTTATACACGATTGCTTACTCGCGTATGAAACATATTGACATTAATAATATCGATCGTTAATATAGTTGATTTTTCACGAATTTTCAGTGCTCGGTTAAAAATGTAACGTAAGAATCGTCGCGTACGACCATTCTCGCATATCATCGTCGACATCTCGTGTTATCCGACTTGCAACGTGTTTATTGAGCATTTGAGACGGTTCGCCGACGTCGTCTTCGTCGACGACGACGACGAGGACGAGGAGGCGGAGAACGTGTGTCTGCGAAGAATTCGACGGGAATTGCGCACGTAGAGAGAAATAGAGAGGGAGAGAGAGAGAGAGAGGGAGAGAGAGAGAGAGAGAGAGAGAGAGAGAGAGAGAGAGAGAGAGAGAGGTAGAGCGGTTTAGTAGCTGATGCTCGGTAAGGGTGAGGCAGCGTAAAAATACACCGAGTTTATACCGCTCTCGTTCTGCTTCTCCGCTACTCGCCTCTTCTTCCTCCTTCTCTTAAACGTCGAGTTACTGCCAATTTAAGCGGCTCCTTAACGCCTCGAATAGACGGGGCGCAACGTCGACGTGTCGACGCTCTCCGTCTCTGTCCTGTCCACGTGTTTGACAGTGAAATTACAACGGGCGATTTAGTGTCGACGAATATTCGACTTTGTAAAAAAAAAAGAAAGAAAGAAGACACGGGGTTGTGTCTATGTACGTTTACAGTGTACGTACCGTGGGGGATGAGAAATGGCACGTTCTATAACGAGGGTGTAAAATGAAGAATGTCGATCGCAGGAATTATTTCACAGGTGTCGCGAAATCGTCCAAAGGCCTTAACGCGATATTTAATGGGACAGACGGTGCCTAATATGTGCATCGTCCAATTTCGTTCGATCGAGCGTCCGATTGCTTTGTTTTATAATTAGAACGCGCTGGCCCTGTCCGATTCTCTCTTCTTCTCGCTCGCTCTCGTCGCCCCGATGCAGAAATCGGGTTAAATATAAAGTGTGGGACGAGCAGGCGTATAGCGCTGTCGAACCAACGATATAACACCTGTACGGGAAACTCGATTGTCGTAAATTGCTGCGAGACCCGATTATAACGAAAGATAATTTCCAACTATCGAGCGTATTGTCGATGAACGAGCGACGAATATCGATCGAGAAAATTAGATAGTTACGAAATCGAAACTCCTCGGAGAACAGACGGAAATTATGAAAATTGATTAAATTTTATGTCAGATCGTGCAAAAACTAATTCGATCCCATTGTAAATAATTTGCAATTTCTTCCAATTATTAAATCCGACCAATTAAATTTTCGAATCTAATATTCGTGTAATTTCTATTCGAAACACATGTTCTTCGATTCGCACGAAATCAAACACTTAATTTACATTAATAGACAACTAGACGAGATAATTTATACAGATTTAATTAACCTTATTACCAGATAATTAAAAATTAATTTTGCCATCCAATATTTTTAATGCGATCTTAATAAATGTTAATTGATTAAAAAGAAAAACGATTATGTTTTTCTTGCTACAATTACCCGTTACGTATATAATCGTGCGAACAACCCGATTCGAGAATTAAATTGCAATAAAAATTAATAGAGAATAAAGAATTAGAACGTGGGCGTTGATGGGAAGATGTTAATCGGTAACGTTAAGGCGAACCACGCCATCTCGTTGTTTCAGTTGTTGGTGAGCGGTGGACAACCGACGACGGCAACGTCACCGGCAATGTCGTCCGGTGGTGGATTGAGTCCCGGTGCCCTCTCGCCGTCATCGACGGCGACGACAACGACGACGGGCGGGGGTGCGGGTGGTGCCGGGGCGGGTACAGGAACAACGGGAGCTTCCGGTGGTGCGAGTACGCCGGTAGGTAGCAGCGCAGGTCCGGGAACGGCCTGTTGCGAAAATGGGAGACCTATGATGACCGATCCTGTGACCGGCCAGACCGTGTGTTCGTGTCAGTACGACAGCGCGGCGAGATTGGCCCTCGGTGCTTATCCGAGGCTCGCACCGACCGCGACATCGTACTCGTCTTATCCAACACCGACGCCGTCAGCCACTGATCAAACGCCTTATCCGAGCATCGGCATGGACAGTTCGGCATTTTACTCGCCTCTGGTAAGTTTCGTTAATATTATTCTCGTTTTTTTTATCGAAAAAATTGAAGAAAAAAAGAAAAATGTCCGGAGCTATTTTATTGTCCGCGATGAGATTCGTACGTTACAGAGGTCAGTCATCGACGACACGGACCGATAAGAACTCGTCGATAGTATGGTCGTACCCCCGTTTCGTGACAAAGTCTTATCTCACAAAGTCGCGTACATCGACGTTGGTATTTTCTCCGGCACGCTTTTGAGTATCCTACACACGCGTTTTTATAACTATAATCATGACAATGAGTTTTTATGAGACAGAGGTGATATTATTGTGATGCGAGTAATTTTTCTAAAGTGTTGGAAAGGTTTTTTTCGTTGTTTTTTTTTTTTCGAGGATTTATTTATTACCATTTTCTATCGAAAATCATGACTCTCGAGCTGAATATTTCTTGTGCCGACGGTTTATTCCGAGTGCACGAGATGCACTCTCACCCCTTGATCCGAAAAGTTCGACGACGGTAGGGTTTTTTTTGCGTCCGGGGTTGCCCAAGTACGTTTACGAGCTTCCACCGCCAGGAGCAGCACGTGCTGGAGCCGTGAGTCTCTCGTCGCTACGACTACTTCTCTCGTTCTTTCTCTCTCGCACCCTCGTCTCTTTCGACGAGCGTTATAAGAACGTAATAAGAACCGGATTAGCATTGAATGAAATGGGCGGCGCGCGGAGGCAATAAGGGCAATAAGCGCGAGCGGTGCGCGCGCTCCATGGGAGCCACCACAGTCCTTTACAGCATAGTAGCTTTTATATACAGATATAGGAATTACGTGTATGCCACGACGTGCACGGTGGTCCCCAGACTCGAAGGAATATATCCACCCTCCGTGTCTTTCTTCTCTTCTCTTCTCGCTCTCTCTCTCTCTCTCGTTCTACAACTATTCGAGCATCCCTGTAGCTCGATCCACTCGACTCTCACTGCATATAAATGCAAGCACTATTCTTTAATAACGTGTACCCTAAAAAAAAAAAAGAAAAGAGGAATGTCAATGCACTCGAAACTCGCAATATTTCCTCCCTACATGAAATTTCTTGTCGTATCTGAAATTAAAATAGCGTATAGTCATCCGTCGAATGAAAAGTAATAGGGATAAATTTTATAGCGAAACAACGATTATCTCCAACTACCCTTAATCGCATAAATAAGAAGTCATTAAATTCATTTCTAACGTATTCATTCGTATTAAATCCTCGTGTTCGCTCTTCCCACTTTTGCACGTTGATCCTACCATCCGTAAACTCTGACATTTTCGACACACGAATTACACCAGAGAGAAGCTTCGAGTTTGTATAAAAAGAAAAGCAAACTGAAAAAAAAGAAGAAAAAAGAAGAATCTGTCGAAAGACTCCTCGTAACTCGTGGTGTCGTCGTAAGGTCGGACCTTGCATGCGTCCCGTGACTACGGCTTCATCCGCGTTATCGCGTTCACCCTTTCGTTCCTTAATTCAATTATTGCGAGGGAATACGACTAGAGAGAGAGAAAGACAGAGACAGAGAAAGAGCAAGATAGAAAGAAAAACGAACTCGCGCTGGCTCGAGCGAGCTTCGCGGTGTTTCTATGCTCGCTGTACGACAATGCCCGAGGCGTAACGTTACTAGTAGCAAGCAGCAGCTGCAGTAAGTACGAATCGCGGAGACTAATACGCTCGCGACTCGCTCCTCCACGCTTCGCTCGATTATCTCTACGTGTGCAACATATTGTACGGATCATAATTGCGGATTGCCGGTGCTATGCTTCGTGTATACACACGAAATCATACCGATATACGTGTACGTGCATCCACGTATACCGTTCAACCTGACCGCCACGCCGTGACAATAATCGAGCACCGACCGGACCACCCGTGGTCCAACTCAGCCTCGTAAAGATGCCTAGAGGATCGTAGCGAGGACTCTGGGAGGTCCCTATAGTAAATATATATATATATATATTTGTATATATGTGTTGCATATTACACACGTATGTGGCACAATACGGGTGAGAAGCCCACGGGAATATCGCATAGCGTATAATACAGTACCCGGAAGAACTAACAGTTCATGCTCGTTCGACGCACCTACGCTCAGCCGCGACAACGGCGGAGTTTCGTTCACGGAAAAAGAGAGAGGATAAATTGGAATGCGGCGTGGACCACCCCTTTGTGCGTTCCTCCGTGTGTGTAAGTTCGTGAATGTGTAACAGAGGTGGCTTGTGCTCAGAGAGAAAGAGAGACAGAGAGAGAGAGAGAGAGAAAGTCGAGAGAAGAAACGAAGAATTATAACGCGCGCGACGGGTCGAGGTGTAACACGAAACGCGCTGGCGCCAAGGACCGCGAGGGCTCTCCTAAGCCCGGCCTAATAATATCCCATTGTGCTACCATTAGCCACCTAATATACCGTGGCTTTTTGAGTCTGCTGGTGCCGCCTCGAAAAGCCACCCCCTCCCACTGGCTCCCTGTCTCCGCCGTTTTGACGTATTACACGTAGAGCATTTATAAGTAGGCTCCTCAACTTTTGCGAAGTCGAGGCTACGTCCGACTTGGTGGATTTTAATTGTTTTTTAAGTTACCGATTTAATTGACAGATTGTTAAATCGATTGGATTATTCATTAATTCATTGTATTTTCTACGACAGTTCCTTTTTTTTTAATTGGCAATTTTTCATTATAGAAAACGAGAAAATAGACAAATTGTCTTCTTCGTTCATGTTCGCGGGATTCTCTGTAAAGATAAAACAAAAAAAGAATGACGACGAAGTACGCGAAGCGCGTAACTAATGAAATATGGAGAAGGAGAAACGAGACAATAAAAGTAGAAATCAATGTTGAAATGTATTACAGGGAAATCCGTACGGACTGAAGGACGCAACGGGAATGGGAATGACGGCGGACATGGGCAGTGCTTGGGGCACCGCGGCGCTTCAGCCAGCGGCGACCGGATACTACCCTTACGATCCAACCCTCGCAGCCTATGGGTATGTCGATTTTTATGTACAATGCCAACGTTCGCTTTTTCTTTTCTTTTTTTTTGTTTTCTTCGCGCGGTACAAGCTCCGTCGTATAAAGAGAGAAGCATGTACACGTGTTATCACTCTTGTCGCATCGAGATCTGTTATCGACACCGAGAGAACGAGAGACACGAGTAATAACGTAATAAAGAATAAGAGTCTTATATACGAGAACGACATTAGGATTATATGGAGAAAAAGCGGGACTTAATCTCCGTCAGGGGGCTACTCGTCTTTCGTCCCTTTTATTTTTAAAGCCCGTTTCACGTGAAACTGGAGAAGGAGCGAATCAGCACTACAGCACGGTAGTCTGCCATTATCTTTTTTTTTTTTGACGTTTTGTTTTTTCGTTTAAAACGTCTCATCTCGGACTTTTTTTTAAATAAATCAATTTTATAATTTCCCAGATATCGCTACCTCGTCGATAAACTTTCGTGAATTATATCGAGCGTATTCGACGACGATGAACCCGAAATGAAAAGATATTTTGTATATCAAATTTTCGATCGTTATCTCATCGAACCCGTAATTCCATTGGAAATAAAAATAAATATGAGAATAACGAAATATTCGACGGAATATATTCTATTTAAAAACGAAGATTTACATAATTGTTATCGAATCTTGGAATTATCGTTGTCGTTACGTTGAATACGAAACGTCCTCGGGCGATCGCCGTGTCTTACAATCAACACGAAAATAATGAGTGCCGAAGTACTACGTTAAACCTTTATCTTATCTACGTAGTCACTGCGACAACAGCGCGTCGACGGGAAGGCAGAGACTATTTTTTTATTTTTTTATTTTTCGTTACTTTATTTCTTCTTTTCACCTCACAACCAGAAACTGGAATATCGTCATCGTCGATGGAAAAAAAACACACTTTTTAACGCGAATATATATCTGCGTGGACACGAGGTCCTGAATATTCGAGTTGCGAGCGACAAGCGGGCTATTCCGTACGACGGTACTTTTTGGATGAGAATCGACGTTACACTCTCTCTCTCTCTCGTGTAGAGAAAGAGACAGAGAGAGAGAGAGGCAGAGAGGAAAGAGGGGGTTTGCTCTAAAGGGGATTTGGGAAGACTCGCGTAACGAGATTCCTCGTGTCTCGTTCAACGCCGTCCGCGGATCTCACGCGGGCTGATACTTTTCCCTCTCCTCTCGGATCTTCACCCTCCCTTCCTCCAAAATCATGGCCATATAGCCACGGAGAATCCGAGAAGAGCCTCAAGGATTCCTCGAATCGGTGCCTCCCTTCGATCTCGCTTCGAGAGCTCTTTGCTACATCCTCCTCTCATCCTTACCTTCTTCATTCTCTCTTTCTCTCCTCCCTCCATCCCTCTCTCTCTCTCTCTTTCTCTTTAGCTTCGTACACTACAGCTTCGACGAGATTCCCCTGTGAATTCGGAGGCGCACGCTCCAGCTTTTCTCTCATCTTCGCTCGAGTGAAAAAGAATCTCCGCGGGTCTATCGTCCAAATCCTCTCACTCCGTATCGCCAACCTAAGGCTAAACGCCTACGATAATGGCCCACTTGAAAATAGTTATTCCCATGTACGTGTATATTCTTATATCGTTTATCAAAAATATCAAACCCATTATTAACAATAACAACGAATTTTTGTTTTTCGAATATAATCAAATATAATTCTCTCGTGATCAATCGTCGAATATAATTGAATAATCCTAACAAAGCTGATTATCCCGATTGCTTAATGAGAAAAGTAATTCGATAAAATAGAACGTCGATCCTCGCATCCTTTTTGTTTTTTGTATTTTAAATCGAGCTACGAGCATATCCGTACACCTTGGGAATTCTGCCAATAATTGGTGCCTGACATAATGCAAGAACCGTAACTCCCGTTTCGTATCGATACCTCCCTCTCTACGTATACCACGTACTGCATGTGCAATGTTACGTGTACATACCTCCCATGTACCTATACACATACTTATATATATATATATATATATATATATATACCTGAACATATATATATATATATGCTGTTCAATAAGGATCGTTCGTGAGTACGAGGACGATGCAGAACGGGTCTGCGTAGGTACGTACAAAATGGCTGTAGGCAACCGACGGGGGGGCCCGAGTGGGCGTACATAATGGAGGCTTCGCCGGTTCGCGCTCTAGCTAGTTTGGCATCGGTATATATGGTAGAGGAGACGAGAACGAGAGAGCGCAGCGACAGAGGAGCAGAGAGTGCTTTCGCTATATATGTATACAGAGCATACATAGAGACAGACCTATATATATATATATATATCTCCCTGTGCGCTACACCGCACGTACCGGTATCCTCAACACACCACCAGTATCTATATCCAGAGTCACACACAGGGAGTGAGAGCGAGTGAGCGAGTTTATTGATTGGCTTCCTCCCGGGGTTCACCCCGCTCTCGTCGTCTCGCTCACCTCCCTTCGTCCTCCTCCTCCTTCTCTCCACCTTTCGCTCCCTGTTCGCCAGGCCACCCGTGCTTCATCTCCACCCTTACTCTGTACTCTCTCTCTCTCTCTCTCTTTCTCTCTCTCTCTCTCACGTTCGCTATTGCAAAACCCTCTTCCTACTCTCCGACTGTGTGCCAGTCGTGAGCTTTCATCCTTTACTACGTATAGCCTTCTCTCCACCCCCTCTCTCTCTCTCTCTCTCTCTCGCTTGCTCAGTCTCTCACTCCTTCACTATGTACACACACGAGCCAAGAGCGAGCGCACCTCCTCGTACTCACGCCCAGCGAACCGTCGAGAGACGACCCACAGCACACACGGTACAACCCAGAGTCCCACAGGTGCTTGCTTTACTTAGCAAGCGTGTCGTGTCCTCCAATACAGAGACACGCGCACACACATGCATGACGTACATCTGATCTCTTTTGCATGTGTTTGCATGTGTGCAATACACTCCTGTTCACGTGTTAGGCAAGCTTCCAGCATCATCTTCAACTCATACGATCTCCTGGCGTATATTTACATATACATATATATATATATATATATGTATATATAGACAGTTTCATGAATGTGGGGGTGAGCAGGTTACACACAAACGTTGCTCCCCGACTAACCATCGTTGGTACAATACGTAGGCTTTTTGACTGTATATATATATATTTGACCGTATTATATATATATATATATATATATATAGACATATGTATGAGGAAGGGTAGGCATTGTTTATCGTGGCCCGGAATCCACCCTCGCGAGCCTCTCGACTCTTGCTGCGCTCCAGCGAGACCTTCGCCAAAGCCGCTATTAATTTACTTGCTTAATAATACCTACTCTCACCCCTACGCTCTCGTACAGAGACTCTCGTTCGCTCTCCTGGCCAGCATCCCTTACCGGCCTATGCCTGGACTGCTTTGTGTATAAACTTCACTACCTATGTCTTCTCTCTCTCTCTCTCTCTCTCTCTGTCTCTTGCTTTCTATGTGTGTATGTGGGGGTGTCTCTTTGCCCGTCGGACGAGCTATCGCACGTCCATTCAGTGCAGTTCAACGCGAGCCAAGAGTGACAAAGGAGAGCGAGAGGCGAAAATGGTCAGCCAGACTCTCACCCTTATGTACGTAGTTAGTACCTCTGTACCCGCTATAATACCCCTAGCAGCATCCCCCTCGCGAGAAACCAACGAAGCGTCATTGTTTCTCTCGTCCTCGTGCAATTCATCTGCAGAATCCCGCTTGGGCGAACGTGAGAGCGAGAGAGAGAGAGAGAGAGAGAGAGAGAACTTGGAGATTCGGAGTCTCTCGCGTTGTGTAGAACGTGTATTCGCGAGTTTGGCTCGAACCATTCAATGGCCAAATGACGATCTTTTTAACCCTTCGTTCTCTCCCTCCATCACTCGTTCGAGAAGTGCTCCGACCTTTTACCAAATGTGTGTTATATTGAGATTACACTGACTAAGACTAAATTATCGATTACAAAATTCAAACGATTCAAGAAAAATATTCAAATTACAAACGATCATTTATTAATGCGGAAAAATGATAATCAAAGTCGTTGTAAAATACAAAATTGCGATTATCGTATAAGAAATCGTGATTAATTATCGATATAATTATTCCATCCACTCGCTATAAATATCTTCCCGGATTACAACCCTTTTTCTTTTTTTTATCTCGCGATAAGGAACCCTTGGTACGAGCCTGGGGTCGAACGAGGAAGCGTCATTGTTTCTGTTTGTCGAGCGATATATTCATTCGGGTAACGTCGAAGCCCGTAGTTTCGAGATCGCTCGAGATTCATCGTAGTAATACAGTTTACTCGAGGCCGATGTTGGCCATTGAAATAGTTCTCGGTCGGTAGGGGCTTGTGTGTGGCCAAACTACAGGAGTATAACGATACAGGGGTTTGGGGGGCTGTATAACGTATGTGAAAGAGGGAAAATCGCGTGGCTCTTTGCCATAGAGGAAGTCACCCTCGTGCAATCGAGGCTATCGCTGCACGCTCGAGTTGTTTCCGGTGTGCGGCCGGAGCTTTCGCTCTCTCTCTCTCTCTCTCTCTCTCTCTCTCTCTCTCTCTCTCTCTGTTTCGCTGCCTCACTCGGTTCACTGTGTAGCCCCGGTGAGCGGATATTTCGGAGGCGTGCCTTTGCAACACTCGGGCTATTCGATAAAAGGTCTCGTTCCATCCATCCTCTCGCTATTTCCCCCCGAGGGTAAAGAGAAAAGCCAGTATTCGCGCGTGTGTTCCCTCGAAATGTGTGTGTGTGTGTTTGGTAGGCAGCCCGCGCGAGCGTATATCGGTCCTCGCGTTCGAGCACCCTCGCGCCACCCTCGTCTATGCTCATCTCCTTCCAGGCCCTTTTTTATTTCATTTTTTGTTTTCGTTTTTTTTTCCTCGCTCGTTCTACTCTCCTTCGCATCAGTCTCCGGCCAGCTTTTTCACCCCTCCTGTATCCTACACGGATCTGTACCGTCGAATCTCGGCTCGATGTTGATCCTCGAGTTGAGTTACTCGCAAAAACCCCTCTCGAACTCTGTCGTCTATGTTCGTTTCGTGCTCGTGGAAAGTCTAGTGGCACTTGTGGACGAGCACCGGAAATCCTCCGGAGACACGCCGAGCATAAGTTTTATAACGACTAATTCGACTATATCGCATTTTTTTGTTCAACCAAAAGTCTATAAAAAAAAACAATGAAACATATAAAAAATAATGTTGACGTCATATCATCCATCAAAGAAATTTTATGAAAACTTGTCAAACAATGTATAAAAAATGCTTGGACAATTTTAATATAAAAATACTGTAATCTTCTTGTTACCTTCGAACCATTCGTTCCATGCTTCTCGTGTACAGCAACATTACAAATATTAAGGAAAAAATAATAATATATTTCGACTACCAAGCCGCACGATCGTTGACTACTATTAACCCGTGTACCTCTCGTTCCACACATCCGGGCGAATAGGTATTACATCAAATGAAACAACGGTATGCCGTTGTAGGATGCAGAGTAGACAAGTGAGTACAGAGGGAATAGAGAGAGGGAGAGAGAGAGAGAGAGAGTGAAAAGGAGATAGAGACGAAGGGGTCCGGAACCCTGATGTGTCTAGCCCTAGACAGAGCGTATAACGTTTGCTCGACATGTAGCAAGCTTGGTGGTTACTATTGCACGAGGCTCCGCCTCTCTAGCAACAATACAACATATATATATTCATTGCATCGTACCATATAGTAGAGTAGCTATATATGTGCTATATATATAGAGAGAATGCTTATGTAGGCTTTGGTCGTGGCCTGGGAGGCTGCGTAATTACGTCGGTTCTGCCAATATTGGTTAACCTTTCGAGCGGTTGACGCCACCATATGCAAAGCCCCTAATGAGTCGGTCGAGTGCAGAGTGCTGCTCTCCCTCTGACCCCTCTCTCTATCTCTCTCTATCTCTCTCTCTCTCTCTCTCTCTCTCTCTCTCCCTCTCAGTCTCTTTCCGTCTCTGCTTGCGCTATTACGATCCTCCCGAGCTGCGACTACGCGAGGCGAGAGAGACTCCCATATCGTTATTGCCTCCTCCACCTACCAACTATTTCCCTCGTCCTCCATCCTCTCCCTCGTAGCGAACACGAGATATTCCCTCGGTGCGACGACGATTTTCCCATTTTGTTCTCCCTCTTTATTTTCAATTTTTAAAGCCTCCTCCGCCATACACATTCGCATATTCGCATAAGTGCGCAATAGCAAAGTCGTTTCTACCCCTCGTCCGTTGTTCGGTCAATTTTCCCAGCCAATATCGCTCATTAAACTCGAACGGAGGAGAATTTTTTTGCGATTAAAATTCAACGTGTGCGAGAGGGAAAAAGACGGGAATGGACGAACCGGTAATATTTATCGTTGGCGATTCTCACGAGTGGGTGGACGAGCTGTAAAATCGTGAGTTTTAGTGGTAATATAATCGTTGGAGAAGCTTGAAAAGAATCGAGGAGGAATGCTGGGTTGTCCGGTGAGAGAGAATCTGGCGTGCGATCGATGAGGGACCCCTTCTCGCCGATGACGCGCTCCCCTAAGGTCTCCTTGCACTTTCTTGACATTCTTCTTTTTTCCTCTCTCTCTCTTGGTTCCTTTTTTGCCTCTTCTCATCTCGCCTTTCCGTCGAGCAAGACGACGACGTCGACGACGAACCAAACGCGGTTTTATACTATCGGAAAGAGGAATAGGAACTCTCGGTAGAGAAGAGCGTAGGGAGGGTGGAAGGAGGTGGGGCTTGAGTTCTACGCTCGCTGATGGCAGCAGAACGTCTCTCGTTGCTCGTGCGGTTCCGGCACTCTGGCAAAACCGCCGCGCCTTTCCCTTGTCCGGAGGGAGTTTAATAGAGGGTGAAAAGAGAGCCCACCCGCTTTCTTCTTCGTAGCATTGTACCAGAAGGATATCCCCTTGGCTAGGCGCCCCGCGATTTTTTTTTTCACCTTTTTTTTTCCTCTTTTTCTTCTTCTTCTTTCTTCTCGTCTTCGCCTCTCTTTTGTCTCTCTCCCGACTTCGGTGCCGACCCTCTCGTCGATCGGTAAGTTCGTCCAGTCATCGGGCAATCTCGCGCGAACACAGGACGATATAGTAAGGGGGTTGGAGACACACGGCTTAATTCTTCTGTTTGCCCCGGCGGAAGTGGCCAACTAATCGTTCTCTCGTCTCCGCGACAATTCGATTTATACGTCGTTTCGCCGTTCGTTGGGCAAATGGCTTTAACCACTAACCACCCTTCGCTGCCTCGTGCCTCCACCCTACATTTTCCTACTTCCGTTTTTCTCTCTCTCTCTCTCTCGCCTTCTTCTTCTTCTTCTTCTTCTTCTTCTTTCTATCGCGGGGACGATTTACCGTTGCACCACAAGAGCCAACTTCCGGTGCTCGTTCGTCCGTGTCAACTCTTAAATTTGTCGTATGTACCGAGAGACTATCGGATTTTATATCCATCGTTCATCGAGGAGGGAGAGAGCCGAGAGCGTTCTCGACGGTCAAGTAGTACAATCGGGCACTCGGTAGTGATAGAGAGTTTGCGTGTTGTGTATAAGCATGCGGACTATACTTCGGCTGGTGAATAGTGAATGCTGTGGTCATAATACAGAGGGAACGCTTTTCGTGGTATTAGTGGCGACGTCGACGTCGACGACGACGACGTCGTTGGCGGAAAGGGGGATCGATCGAATCGCCATTACGTCGAGAGTGAACGCGTCGGATGGCGGTAGGAGAGACATATATACATACAAGGCTTACTATATAGTCGTAGCACACAGCTCGATGGAATCACGCCGCCACTGTGTGGGGTGGTTTATTCCCGTATATATTTGCCGTCGGCGTATTAACCCTCGCCGAGTTTCTACTCTGGTGTTCGCCCCCGGTACGCGAGGGTGACCCTGAGAGGGTGAGACGTTGCTGAGAGTGAAGCAGAGTGCATGCGGAGAGCCCCGTAGCTCTTTCAAGTATATATATATATATATATATATATATATGTATAGAACAGAGGGGTTGAAACGTGTGGTGTTTAGGTATGAGGGCGTGTTCGTCCGGGTAACGCGCTACGCGCACGCATCGACGACTCCCTCTTACCAGAGAGAGATAGAGATAGAAGCTTCTCTCTTCGTCGTCGTCGTCGTCGTCGTCATACAGGACTCTTGGAAATCCGTTGAGAATACATCCCAGCGGGAAAACTCTCACGGCTTGACGAGAGGGATAAATCATGGTCGAAATGACTCGCAAAGTGCCAATGGATATATATTCCCGTATGATACTTCGAGCGTGATACGCCACTATGGACCTACTTATATAACGATAAAATAAGGGTGGGTTTTTTTTTTCTCGGGATCAGTCTGTTGACCACCTGCGACGAGAATGACTCTGTTCGATTTATAACGAGTTTAGATGAATAAATCGACGTTGATCCAAATCTAAATGAGAATTCAATTAATCGTTTCGATATTTATTAATTGATAACGTCGTGTCGAAATATCGCGCGAAATACTTTTACATAATCGAAAGATATATTGAAAAGAAAAAACGTATTATTTGTTTTCAGATATGGCGCGGGTTACGATCTCGCGGCGAGACGAAAAAACGCGACGAGAGAATCAACGGCGACGCTGAAAGCGTGGCTGAACGAACACAAGAAGAATCCATATCCAACGAAGGGTGAGAAAATCATGCTCGCCATTATCACGAAAATGACGCTGACTCAGGTATCGACGTGGTTCGCGAACGCGCGAAGACGTCTCAAGAAGGAGAATAAAATGACGTGGGAGCCCAAGAACAAGACGGACGATGACGATGACGCTGTGCTGACGGATTCCGAGGACAACAAGGACAAGGATGACATTTCGACCGATAGGGGAAGCGACAGAGTGGGCGACGACCCGAGACGAAATATCGACGACAACGGTGAGTTACAATTTTGTTTTTTTTTTTCGTTTCACATCAACCTCAAACCCATACCTCGTAAATAATATTCGCGATTCTCATAAATATAAAAACATTCTAAATTTGTTTACGAGGCAATTATAACAAAAAAATTACAAGAGTCCGAGCACATCCGGCTTTTTCTACTCCGTGCGATCGAGCGCGTTTCTCAATTAGAGAAGCTCTCACCGAAAATTCTCGTTCGTCAATCGTAATCGTAAGGGTGCAGGAGTGGGAGAGATTCGGCAATGGAGGCCTCGTTCGAACGGGCGTATCGGCACTATATCGCGGAGGTGGACGCATAATGCTTCACATGTGGGTAAACACAGTGACGGGTTGTGGGTTGCGCGGTCCCAGGGAGAGAGAGAGATTAATGGGCTTCGGGTTTGGGATATTGCCGGGACCTGGGGTTGCCCTGCGGCCGGTGGCTGGCACATATAGCGCGCGAAGTAGAAGCGGACGGCAAACGCAGAGAGGAGACGGACAGACGTGTGCGCGTTCGCTCCGGTGCGAACTGTTCGCATCGAGAGAGAGAGAGAGAGGGAGAAGGGTGGAATATGCGCTATATATATCGAAACGCTACGTTCTAGCTCTCTCGGCATTGGCTGTGTGGTCGACTGCGCGCGTTTCTGCTTATAGAGCGCACCAACACATGTGCCCCATCGCATTTACACACACACACACATATATATATATACACAGGTACGTCGCGATATTCATGGACTCGACATCGTTGCTCGCAGTGCGTACGTGTGTACACCCTCTCGTCCGACTGTACGGGAGAATCTCGTGCCGGAGGCGAGAGGGTGCGGCCGTACGGTCCGAGTATCCCCGTCCCCACTGCCAACGGCGAGCACATATACATACTCGGTCCAAACGGCTTTCATATTACGTATATATGTACTATTGTACATATGTGTATGTATAAAGTGGACGGATGTACACTGGCACATAGACGCGTTATATACAAAGTATATGGTATACGGTACTATGTACGGTACGTACACAGATACTCTCGATGGTGCGGTTCGAGGTACGGTGATGTATCGGCGCCCGCGGCGAGACGAATGGTGCGTCCGCAGAGCGAACGAGAAGACCACGTATATATCTATATATTTAATCTATATATGTATATGTATATATGTATATATAGATTTCTCTACTCCGGAGCGTTTCTCTCGGGCCGGTTGTTCTCTCCTACCGGCAACCATTACCCTGCTGCTGCACACCGCACATATTCGCCAATATCGACTCGGTCTCGTGCTCCTCCGCCACAACGATGTTCCAAGCCTTCCATACACGCACAAATATACGGGAGATAGCGAGTATTTCACGCATACGAAACACGAGGATTAATTAAATATATTCTAATACGATATCGCGACCATTTTTAATTGAGAAATATCGGTGTTGAAATCGTTGTGGTTTTAACGCCACGTTCGATGGGTACGAGAAGATTACGCGATTAAGCGCTGATAAAAGTTTGGGGGGGTCAAAAGTTAAAGGGCCACTTGTGGGACTCGGCACAGACGTAGAAGCGAGAGAGACTCGAATGGTGGGTAAGGGTATAACAGTATCTGTTTAGTTGGGACATAAGGTTCTCGTTTATAAGAGCCGAGAGGGGGATGATGCGTGCCCGCGAGCGAGGCAACCCCATAAGTATCTCTCGAAACGATGCCTTTTCTATCTTTCTCTTCTGCGTTGTGCCGGTCCACTTCAAAAAGTATCTCTGTCTTCGTCTCTCTCTCTGTCGTTTTCTCGCGCTCGCCAACTACCCCTGCTTGGGAATTATCGCTTGACGACCCATCAAGTAAACCCTCGGCCGACTCATTCGAACCTCTTAATGAAATTCTCACCCCTGACTGACTGGCTGGCTGACTGGCTCTACCATGGAGCTATGCCGAAGCAGCCTTTTCGTGTCTCCGGAGTGCTGCGGTAGCGAGAGAGAAACGTCGACGAAAAGTAGAGTGAGATTGTGTGCGCGGTAGAGGGAGAATACACTCCGGGAAGAGAGTATCCACCGTGTCTGTACGTGTGTTTGTCCGTGTTCGTAAAAACCGACAGGGATACTAGAGTAGGTTACGTATATATGAGAATAAGAGAGAAAGAGATATTTCTCGCCACGGAACCCCCTGGGGGATCCGAAATCTCTCGCGCCCCAAAGTGGTTGCAGCCTTCGCACCCTCGTTTTTTCACAGCATCCCCTACGGCTTATACGTATACGGGACTATATATACATATATATATATATATGTATTTTTTTTAACGCGTATAGACGACATAGAGGGTGCGAAGAGAGAAGACTCACTTTCTCCGGTAGCTTTTCTCGCGTATAGAGCGCAGAAAGCGGACGCCTTTCAGAAACCCAGAGGGGTAGAAAATCGCCAGAGGAGTGTGGGAGGGGTGGCGTTCACCCCGCAGCGTTTCTCCCCCGCAATGACACGCATCGTGCATCTCACTTTCACACCAGGGACTATAAACCATTAACGGGCAATATTGCCACGCGGTACCACCGGAGAGCTTCTCCCCTACGAAACGTTGAACCCACCCTAAAACACAAACACGTAGAGACGCACACGAGTACAGCCGCACTCGTATTTTTGGCCAATAATTAACGAGCCGGGGGTTGAATTGACTTGCGGACGTAACTAGTCATCCCCTGAAAATCACCCCTGTCAGAGTTCAGACTCTTCGCGCCGAGATGCGTCTCAACTTCGCGGTCGGATATTTTATCTCCATCAATCGGATTACGACGCGTACGACGAGTTACGTCCTTGAGAATCGACGGGGAGACACGTGTAATTTGCCCGTATTAATTCCAGAACCCATGAGGCACGTGAAGGCTGAACACCTTCAGCACGACAAGGACCTCGAGGATGAGGATGACCTTGACCTCGAAGACGACCCTCGACGGCCCGAGCTCTCGTTTCATCACACGATGCAGCAACAGCAGCAACAGCAGCAGCTGCATCATCATCATCATCACCAAGCGTACGAGGACCATTTGAAGGACGAAGGGGTCAAGTCCGAGTGCGCCGGTGCCGGTGGTGTGCCCATACCGGCTACGAAGCCAAAAATCTGGTCGCTCGCCGATACGGCCGCTTGCAAAACACCCCCGCCACCTACGCATCCCCATTATCATCCGTACCAGTTGCATCAGCATCATCAGCATCATGGCCTGCCCCAGCACCAGCAACACCATCAACATCATCAGTTGCAACATCAGCATCAGCATCCCCATCAGCATCATCACCATCAGCAACATCAGCAACAGCAGCAACAACAACACCAGCACCATCTGACGGCCCAGAGTCATCATCAGTCGCAGCAACCCTGGCTCGGTACGAGCGGGGGTGCCGGTGCTGGATTGAACTCTTTCGCCCTACCTTCCGCTGCCTCGATGAGCCCGTCGGCCGCTGCGACCGCTCCGTACTCCAGCGCCGCAACGAGATACGGTGGCTTTTTGAGCTCATCGTCTGGTGGTCAACTTCACTACAACGCTAACTCGTCGTCCGGCTCGTCATCGAGCGCATCATCGTCGGCTGCCGCGGGGTTTCCCGAGGTTGGGACGGATACGCCGCCCCAGACACCTCCGAACATGAAAGTCGCAACGCCGAACGGAGTGATCCAGGGACCTCCGGGGGCTTATTGCCCTGGTGGCGCAGCAACCACCGCTTCCAGTAGCAGCGTTACCGCCGCACATTATCCCGGTGGACACGGAGCTGCTTCCTCCGCTGGTTATCTCTCCTCCAGTTCCGGCTCTGCGAGCAGCGTTTCCTCGTTCGCGTCGCGGCTACAAACCTCACCGCACAAGGACTTTTCCACACTTAATCAAAATTCTCTACTCCATCAACAAAGCTCTGCCAATCTACCTGCTAACGAGTCTACGACGGCGTTCAAACCTTTCTACAAGGGGTGAGTCGATTTTATCACTATTTTCGTTTTGAATTATACGTGTGATGCCGTAATAAAAGAAGAAAAAAACCAGTTAATTCGAAGCACAATCGATAAACTTGGGTTTAAAAGGAGTTCGTTAAACCCGACACTCGGTTTAAAGAAATAATATTGATCATTGCAACTGGTAGATTGAGAAAATGGAAAATTTCGAGTCATCCGTAGAAGCGTATATGCACGTTGAAACTTCCTATAAATACGGGAAGCTTCTCTCAATTATTCCCGTGTCCAGTGAATAAAACGTTCGTTCATAATTCACCGATTGTTCCAAATCCCAATTCATTCCACATCCGCCTATAAATCCTGGCGACGTCCAAAGCAAAAATAGAAATTAAAAAACAAAGAACCTTAAATTATTTCGATATCGCGTCCGTCTCGTTACAGGTCGCAGCCCATGACCAGCGGTTTCGTTTCACCGGTCTAGATCGACCTCGCATTCCCTACGGGCACTGTCGGTCAACCACGATCTTCGACGTTCTCAACAGGTGAGCTCATTCTTATTAAATCCATCCTCTCGACGCTTCTCTTCGTAACATTGTACCATATACAGGAAAACTTGTCGGAGTCCATTGACCAAAGAGACAAAACTGGATAATTTGCATCGATGTCGGTCATTCATAATAAATAATAACGTAGTGGCGAAGCGATTGCCTCTCGTTGTTCTCTCCCTCCTTTTCTCTTCGTCGAGAGTTTCACGCTCAAATAATAATGTACATGTTCGCTCGCATCGTCGCGTGTAAATGTAAGTTCACTAGCATATGCGGGCTATTCGGCGTAGACACAGCGCGAGAGGAACTAGAGAGAGAGAGAGAGAGAGTAACCACGAACATGCGGATAGAGAAAGAGAAAGACCGAGAGAGAATCCTGACTATCGCCACCTCCTTGACAGTGACAAATGGACATAGATTTCAATCGGTGAATGGAATCACCGCCCGTTGCCTCGCTCCGGTCTCTCTGCTCCATCCCGCGTCCGTCGCTAGAGTTTCACTCGCTCTCTAGGAGACCTCTCACGAGAGCACTATGCTCTCTCTGTCGCAACAGCTCGGCCTCAGCGTCGCTTAATGTCGCGTTAGTGTCCA